>JAXHKQ010000152.1:0-43625 GCA_038407185.1 Chalaropsis ovoidea | reverse complement strand
AGTGGGAGAACGAAGCAACAGATGTACTCATTACTTGCCTTCCCCTGTGCTGCGTGCTGCTAAATGGGGTGCATGCTGGCCGGTGGTGTCAAGAACTTTGAATGCCCTTCGTGCGTTCTGCATTAGAGCCCTGGCATTCTTTTCATTATCATGCTTTCGTGCTTGTCCTGTCCCGTAGTCCTGTCCAGTCCTGTCCAGGTGACCTGATCTGCGCACTCTAGGCCCTTGCAGGGTACACAAAAACACACACCCAAGCCCCAAAGCCCCAGAGTCTATTGCAGTCTAGAAGCCGCCGCCTCAGTCACGCGTTCTTGGAGCCCTGATCTTGTCTCTCTGTGTTGGAGGAGGAGAGAAGTGGCTTCAGTCCCTCCCTTTTGACACACGTCCAGTCCAGTCACACCCTCTCTCTCTCGTGTATATCTATCTACATGCACCTGTCGTCTGCGTCGACCTGCCTCGTCTGTTCTTCCTCTCTATCAACTGTGCGTCTACCCGTCTCTCTTCTACAGTCAGGTCAGTGCACGGTCCTCGAAGCCCAGACCTTGCCTGTCCGTCCTTGATGAACCCCTAGACAAGAGGGAAGAGGGCACCCCACCCACCCAACTGACTGCCAGCTCTGTAGTGAGTGAGTGCTACAGGAATAGGGCGAGACGCCGGAGTAACAAGACAATGCCTAGGCCTGTGTTCGTCTTGGCCTATCGTTCTTGCCTTGCAGCAACGACGAGCAGAACAAAAAAGGAAGCATGCATTTTGTGTTGTCTTGGTGCAACTTGGTAGTAGACATCAGCGGTTCTTTCTTTCCCCTCTTCTCCTCATGCTGCTTAGACCCCCTCCTCCTTTTCGGTTTCGTCTTTTGTCTCCCATCTTTCTAGTGATACAAGTCACCTCCCTCCCCTTATTACCCCCTCTGGTCACTTGTCTTCTTGTCTTCTTGTCTCTCTTTCTCCAGAACATCCGGCCAACATGTGAATATCACGTGATGTCCCCATGTCTCGTCTCAGAAACGAACCCTGGGTCCATCTCTCTCCGTGTCTCCAAACACACACATCACAACATGTTGTTGAATGAGAAGCAAAAAAAGGGTATTAGTCGAGGATGCAGAATAACGAAGCAAAAAGAACAATTCCGGGAAAAGAAGCCCTGAAAACCTCGGAAAGCCGGTGTTGCGTTTCTTGCCAGGGAAAATGTCGAGCCGGTGCAGCAGAAGAAATAACAACTTAGAGAACAAAACATCACAAAGTCAAGTCGTTTTTCTTCTTCAACTTTCAGCCCGGAAAGAAAGAAAAGAAAAAGAACAAATACTAGACAGAAACAAACCCCGCAGCAAAAAGCAAAGCACGCACAAGAGACGTGACAGAACGAAAAGAAAAAAAGTAGAGACAAGAAAACCCTGCTGGGACTTGGTATCGATGAAGAGAGATGACGAGTGATTATCCGAAAGAAGAGCCCTCTCTCTGTTTGAAAAAAAGAAGCCGGTCGAGTGTGTGTAAGAGATAGAGAGAGGCATGAATAATGAAGAGGAGAAGAAAAGAAAGGCATGACAAACTCGCAGGCGTCTAAACAAGAAAACAACAAGAAAAGAAAACCAAAACAAAGACCTCCATGCCCATTCTCAACGTCCTCCGAGAGAAACATCCAGAGAGTGCAGGATATATAGAAGAAATACAAGAAGCAAAAGGAAAGGCCATGCCCCAAATAGATACAGATGGGTGTTGGCACAAGAACGGCAATGCAAAGCAACAAAAAGACAAAAAGAAAAGGAAAAATGCAAAATCCAGAGCCACCATCAATGCCAGCCGGGTCCGGCAGCAAAACGGTCCCGTGGGCTCCGTCCTCATGTACGTACTCGTACGCTCTACGCCGGGCGGCGCATTGGCTCTAGAGTCAACGTAGGCACTTCCACATCAATCAGCCCCAGAACGCCCTCGTCACGGCGCCGCTCGATGAAGTTGTTGCACTCCATCACCACAAGCGTCCACTCCGCCAGCGCCCTGCCCGAGTACACCGCACGCTTGGCGTAGATGCCACCGGGCTTGAGCGGCAGCGTCGGCTTGTCGATAGGCGACAGCGGGCCGTTGCTGGATGCCGAATGGAACGAGGCGTCGCCCAGGGACAGCGTCAGCGATGGTCTGTTAAGGCTGATTTGCGACTGCGTTGGCGTGGGCGTGTTCGTGCTGCTGGGCGACTGCGGCGTTGGCGTCTGGGGGGTCGATGTGCGCGCGGGAGACTCGCTTCCGGAAACATGCCCAGACATGGAATTGCGCCCTGAGTCGGTCTCGGGTACAACGTCCGCATCGGCGTTACGTGCTTCGTTGATGAGACCGCTCGTGGAAATCCCCGATATCATGCGAGTCGGCGGGGGTAGCCCCGCCGAGACCGGAGGTTGTCCGCCGCTCTTTCGTCGAGCACTGACCCACGCTTGGGCAGGTGCAGGCAGACGCGGGCGAACAAGTGCCATTTCAGGCGCAGCCATGCATGCGTGCGGGTGCCAATTAAGCAGGAAGCGGAATATATAGCGCTGCGCGTCGAACATGGGCGAGGACCCGGTAGACGAGGCGTCTGATGGCGATGATGTGTGTCCCTTGGGTGGCGGAGGTGGAGGGCCGTCATTGCCACCCGACTTGGGCCGGGCCAGGGCCTTTTTGTTACCAGAGCCGTTTTTGTTGTTATTATTAGAATTAGGAAGCGTTGAGCTGTATTCTTCGCCGCCGTGGTTGTCACCCCCAAGAAGAGCTTTCCCCAGGCTAGCAAGAGACCAACGCTTCTTGGTGTCCACGGGCTTTTCTGCCGCGGTAGGGACAAGATTGTTGAAGACCTCTTCCGGAGGAGTCGAGTCTTCCACATTTGGGATCCGGCCAACCGAGTCGAAGCCCATCGTCATGCCATTCTGCGGGACGTGGACTTCGGTTCGGATAATCATAAACTTCTTTCCGGGAGACGGGTGGTTGGGCGCTGAGTTGGGTAACCGGGTGCCGTTAAGTTCGGATTCATGCTTCAGATGTAAGTAGTGTGCCCACGTCGTCTTAAGACGTTCGGAAACCGCTACGAATATTTTACTGTCGCCCAAATGTTAGTCAACACCACCTCACAGCAAGACAATCAGCAGGATAGAACATCAAACACTTACGCGTCAACCTCGTTGGCACTGCCAGTGTCTCGGCAAACTCGCCAGCACAACAGGCGCATGTAGTAAGCTCGTACCATGGGACACCAGTTGTTGAAAAACGTATCAAACACTTCTTCCGACAAGAGCCAGTTTATGCAAAACATCTTCTTCCGCTCGCTTTTTCGTGCAACAATGTCCCAGATGGCGTAGACCAGGCAGAATCCCCGGATTTCAATCATGGTGTTGTGCGACTGAAGCATAAGCTGCATCGCCTTCATCCAGAAATCCCAATCGAGGTACTCTGTAGCTGGGTTGCCGGGCTCTTCGTGCGAGTCGTAAATCTGGAGCGCCTCCTCCAAAAAGTCACAGAGCGTGATGCAGGCGGCCTGGTTGTACTGGGATGTCGTGCTTGCGGTCGCCTTCATCAGAGCCGCATACGCTTCACCAAATCCTCGCTTGGCTTGAGCCATGGACGGTGAGCTTTCTGAAAGGAAGTCCTTCAAGAGCTTCAGACTTCGGTTCTCTGACATGCCCTTCATGAGGTCCACCGGGCCTGCACCGTACGGCATGAAGGCAGAGAAAGCATCGGTTCCCGAAGCATCCGCTCCAGCAGCTGACGCCGGCATAGGCCCCGCAGCGTACGCCTCAAGGACTGCATGCCGATTGATGGTGGCATCCAGAACGGCTAAAAGCTGGGAGTGTACCAGAACGAAGCCTGGGGAGCGGGCCTTCTCCACAAGAGGCAAATTGGCAGGCGTAAACTCTTGGGACAGCAGGTGGAAGTACTTGACGAAGATGAAGAACACATCGGTGTCTCGGCCTTGCCAGCGGTTAATCCAGGGGCCACGCCACTGAATCTTGCTGATATTGGGTGGCATCTTGGGCGTCTGCTTCAACATGGTCCCCATAGAACGCACAGAAGTCCAGCCAAGGCGGCCCAGATACGGCGGGAACAGCGCCACGATATCTTCGCTCTCACCTGTGCTACGACGGGGAAGCCCAAAGTTGTCTGCAACACGTTGAATAAGACTAGTTTTGGGTCCCCATAGCTGGACCAGTGCGTCGGCGGCGCCAGGCACAAAGAAAAAGCCATAAGCCAAAGCTTTGCCACAGAAATTGGTAATACCTAACGAGGCATGACGTTGAGACATCTTGTCTGTGACAATTTCCAATTGGCGCGCCAAATTGGCAACAAACATGGCGCGGATGTTGTGCTCAGCTGACTCCATCAAGTACGCCGCCTCATTGTCGCTCAATGTCGAGTTGCTGGCGTTGGTCCAGGAGCGTGCGCGGACGCGCTCTCCGGGGCATCTCTCCAGGAGGGGCATGAAGTAGCTCGTGGTTTGGCGCCACTCTGGACGCATCATCAGCAGAGTCACAGCCTCCACCAGGGGTAGACGATCAACGCCAGCAATGGGCTGGTGTCTGTTTCCATCGAGAAGATCTAGAAGCAGCGTCCACCAACGATTCAAAATGTTGGCGCGGGCTTCCATATCCTCCAGACAGAGAGTCTTGTGCGAAGTATTATTTCCATGTCGTTGCAAGAAAGGGAGTACTGCCGTGCGAACAGACTGCATACGTTGCGGTACGGTCTTTGTTTCAAACTTGACAGCCTCGGATTCGAGATCGCGGAAGACATTCTTGAGGGGATCGGGAAGTCGTGAAGGCAGCATTTCAAAAGAGGAATCGTCGGTTGCGGTGGTGTTGCTTTTTTCCGATATTGAGGCAGATTTTGATGTCGTGCTACCAGTGGTAACATTGGAGGCCGGCGGGCCAAGACTTGGTGCTGAAGAAGTGCTGCTAACGTTGTCAGAGTTGTCGAGTTGCGATGAGCCAAGACGGAACACTCCGCCGGGGCGCTTCATGCGCGAAAAGTAGCCTCCCGCACGCCCAAAGGTTTTTGACGGCTTGACGTCACTGCCTTGCGATGCAACGGAAGAGCCGGTTCCTTTGCGGGTAGGTGGCCTTAATTTGACGGAGGACGGCGAAGTATGCAAGCTGGGAAGGTTGGGCGCAGACTGCGAGTGTGCGGCGGTGGCTTCGGCAGTTAGATTACGACGCGGTGAGGGAGATCGTGAGTCGGAAAGCTGGGTGCGGGAGAGTGAGATGCCAAACATCATTTTCCGCCGAGAAGGCCTGTCGCTAGTTTCTGACAAATTATCGTCTGAAACTGGCGCAACACTAGTGGTCGCAGTGACCACTTCGTCCGATGTTTTTGTTGGGGT
The DNA here is from genome assembly GCA_038407185.1 of Chalaropsis ovoidea. Classification (NCBI taxonomy): domain Eukaryota; kingdom Fungi; phylum Ascomycota; class Sordariomycetes; order Microascales; family Ceratocystidaceae; genus Chalaropsis; species Chalaropsis ovoidea. The sequence continues at coordinate 38,294 of JAXHKQ010000152.1, read as the reverse complement.
GGTGGAAGAGGTTGATGGTGCGCTTTCAGCGGTGGCTGTGGTGGAAGAGGAAGACGACGAGGAGGTTGAAGAAGAAGAGGTTGAAGGCGAGCAGGCAGATGAAGGATCGGGTTTCTTCAATCGCTTGGAGCTCGAACCCAAAGTCGAAGGAGGAAATTTACCACCTATGGTCGCATTATCCTTGATCGACTTGTCGCCCACGAATTCGCGCAAACTAGCAACTGACTTGGAGGACGTCAGCCACGAACGAGAGCGGTCCGCGGTCGACGACCGTTGTCGACTCTTCATGGAGATGGACGTTGGGGTGGAGGGTAGCCCTGCACGACTACAGGGTAGCCCGGTATCAGCCAAAGGGTTATTCAAGGCCGAGGCAACATCAGAAGAGGCTGAATTGTGATTGTCCGAGTCGCGCGTGGAATTGTAATCTCTTTGGGTATTTTTTCCGAGTGTAGGTGTAGAAAGTCCGGAGTCGATGCGGGTGCTGTTGTCTGGCTTTGTGTCTCGGGACTCTATGCTGGCATCCAAGCTGGCATTAACGGCGGATTTATGGTTAAACGAGGCGACCTCGGTGCTGAAATCAATGGCAAAGCTGGAGGCGGTGGTGCCAGATAAAAACGAGGGGCTGGATAGCGTCGGTGGTGCTGTAGTCGGCCGGAGGTGCGGAGAGTCCGGAAAGCCTGTGGCGGTCGTGGTGGTCGCAGCAGTGGCAATGGCAATGGCGGCAGCGGTGGAAGTCAAATTGCCAGCTGGGGCAGCAAAGGAAGCGGGTATAAAGCAAGGATTGGCAAGAAAATCAGACTCAAAGTTCAAGGAGTCGAAAGAATCAAGAGACTTGAGTAAGGAAGAGTAATCAGAAGGAGAAGAAGAAAGTGTGCCGGGCCGTGAAAACGATGCGGTGCTAGTGTTAGGTGTGCCTATAATTGAAGTGGTACTTGACGCAGAGGGGGTGGTGGAAATTGTATCAATGTGACGGGGTGTCGACGACGCTGGTGTGGTAAGGGACGAAGGGGAGTGTGAGCGTATGTCTATCGAGGCAGAGGAAGAAGAAGACAGAGACACGGGCGCTGAAGAGGGCGGCACAGAGGTTTGAGATTGAGAGGGCGAAAAGTGGTTGAAGGGACGAGGAGAGGGCGAGAGGGAAGAAGCAGTGGCAGTAGTAGTAGCAGTGGTAGTAGTGGTAGGGAAAGAGGATGAAGTCTCTTTAGCCACATGAGCCACTGTCGTAGTCGGACCATTCTTCATGATTGGCCTGCAGGTGAGGCGGACACTGATTTTTTTTCGGGTATTTTCTCCTCTGTTTTATGTTTTTTGATCGCCGTTGTGCTGTTGTCGAAGTGTGCCTATTAACTGCAGGTTGTTATGCAGCAAGTGTAGCGCCGCAGGTTGTGTTGTGCGCAGCGAGAGATCTCTGGAAAATTTGGGGCGCACGGTTGAGAGTGAGGATGAGAAGCGGCTCAAAAGAAGGAGACGAAGAAGAAAAAAAAACAGAGCGAAAGCGAGTGAGATCGAGCAATAAAATGGTGTCTAGTTGCAATACAAGACAAGAAAATGCCGTTAGAATTTGAAATCAAGGCGGAGGACGAGGGAAACTCTGGCAATGGAGGAATCGAAAGCAAAAAGCCAACTACTGCTTGCTTCATAGCAGGCGGAATAAGATAGGGCCAGGGGTTATAGGAATATCTTGGCCTGCTAAAACTACTACAATCCTGACTGATGTGTTACTTGCACTAGCAGGCACCAGTGTAGGCTGGGTGGGTATGGATGTATGGGAGGTGGGTGGTGGGTGGGGGATAGAGTGTTGGGCTAGGGGGGGCCTAATGATTGTTCATGAGTGGGCGTTATGAAGGGGAGAGAGCTAAGCTGTGTGTGTAGGGCGTGATCTGAAGGCTGTGCTGTGAGCTGTGAGCTGTGAACTGTTGGCTATGAGCCATGAGCCATGAGCCATGGGCCGTGAGCTGCAAACTATGACATCCATTTCTCTCCTCCTTGACTCTAATGCACATAGAACCACGGAGCAACCCACAATCTGCAATCCGAGCTGTCCAAGACAAGCAAGCAAATAAAAGAGTATTGATAGATGGATGCGTCCGTGGAGAGTAGAAAAAGAAAAGTCATTGTCTTGCTCTCTTTGTCTCGTCCAGCGGTGCAACGCTGATTCAATCTTAGAGGTGAACGAAAGCCCACATATCTCCCTCGAACGAGTGAGTGAAACAGCAAACTTGTCAAAGCTCCGACGCCGATATCCTCTTTTGTTCCCTTTTGCATTTCCTTTGCGTTTGCCTTTGCCTCTGTGGTTGTCCGCCTGGTCTAGGCCTACTTGTTTGGCCCAAGCAACCGAGGCGAGGCGCAAAGAAAAGAAAGAAAAAGAAAAAAAGGAAAAACGAAGGACAACAAAAGAGGCCAAGGTGTGGAAGGATTTGCCTGCGCACTACACAGACAAAGGGAACCGGGTGGGTAGGGAAAATAGGAAGGAAGAGCCTCACTTTCGTTGCCAGGCCATGGCTTTGACTTAATAGACCTAACTTTGCCTCACGTCACTTGTCAGGTAAGTTAAGCCCAGTGGGTCGTATAGACATCGGACGTTGCGAAAGGCGGCAGGGCAGTGAAGTGGCGACTTGGAGTTGGTGCTAGTGTTGGTGCTAGTGTTGGTGCTGGTGTTGGTGGGGGTCATTCCTGTACACGCACTCTCATGTAGTGCTACATACTTATGTATGTAATGCAAGTACCAGACTTTCCAGAAAACGAAACGAGCCTGTCGATGTATTACTGGATGTGGTTGCCATCTATCAGAAGCTCTTGTTCGGTGATTGGGGAAGAAGAAGAGAAATAGCAAGGTTAGGATGTTAGGGTAGAAGGCGAGAGGGGGTATGTGGGTTTGAGAGATAGCGGGCAGGGTTCAAAGGTAGAATTAGAATAGCATAGGGGGGGGATTTCTGGTGATCTGGTGTTCCCTGTAGCAAGGGCATACCCAGTAGAGGGTAGCAAAGAGAAGAGTACCAGCCAGCAGGCGGAACCGTAAACCAACGACCACACCATACCACGCCATACAGACAGGAAGGTTGCAGAACGTGGGATTCAGAGTTGGATGTGAGAGTAAGACCAAAGTCAAGGCAAAAAGAAAAGAAAAAAAAGGTTGATGGGACGCTAATGCGTGTTGGGTTTCGGACTCCGCGCTTTGCGATTCGTATGGATGTGGGCGGATGTCGTGGACAGATGTCGATAAAAGGAGAAGAGGAGAGGAGGAAGCGGGTGGTACGTACCAGTAAGTATCGGTCTGTGTGCGCATGTAGTAATAGATGTACATGCGTGCGTGCGTGCGTGTGTGCGTGCGTGCGTGCGTACATATGTACATAGACAGCGGCGGCTAGAATGTCTTGTTGTTGATTTGTTTCTTTGCAAATCAATGCCACTTGATACGGGATGATGTATGTCTATGAGGACTTTGTGGCCTGGGCTAAAACATGAGGGATGATGAATGGACAAAATCTCCCATTAGGCTTCTGCGCGAAGTTGCCCAAGCAAACGAATTGAATCAAACGAGAGAAACAATAAGCCACCAGGCAAAGGCGAAAAGGACCGGCGCGGTGCTTTGTGGTTGGGGTGCGGTGCGATGCGTATGAGCGAGTGTGTGTCGGCCAATCGGATCGAGGGATAGGATCGACAGGCGGGTTTGAAATGTCGAGATCCGGGCGGGATATGATGAAAGCTGGAATATGGTAACGGCAGAGGCAAAGACGCGAGAGCCAGAGAGCGAGCCAGAGAGCGAGCCAGAGAGAGAGATAGAGAGAGAGAAAGAGCCAAATAATGCAGATGACGTTGATGTAGAGTCTGGCTGGCTACAGTTGAGGCAGGTCCGTGCAAAATTTTCAACTCGTCTCTCGTCAGGATCAGGTTTGGGGACCTTGGAGCACAGGTGCGATGGATGGATGAATGGATGAATGACGATGCGAATCTAGACCTTGCGAACAAACAGAAGCGCACTCGAAAGAATTAGCGGAAGCGAAGACGACAGAAGGGAGGCGAGAAACAGAAGTCTGGAATGCGAAGTCTCTAGTCTCTGTGGTCTTGGTCAACGACAGCCCAGCTTTCAACACAGGCACATCGTTTGGATGGGCTTGACGGGAGACCAGGGCAGGGCGGCAGAGCGGCTCAAATGCCAATTGGAGGAAACGGAAGGGAACAAAGAGGAAGAAGAAAAAAAAGAGTTAAAAAAAGGACCGGGAATCCCTAATAGCACCACCTGAAGCAACCAAAATAGCAACTTTGACAGGCAGCACGCGGCAGTCTAAACGAGCAGTACAGAAAGAATGATATGCATGCGATGGGGATGGGATGCATCAAGAGCGAGAGAGGGAAAGACGATGAAAAAAAAGAATGATTTTGCTGCGTTACTGGACGGGTGATGATTGTTGAGGCGGCGTGAAAAGGACAGAGAACAGAGAACAGAATTTTCACATCTGTCGTGATGTGGAAGGACTTTGAGGGAAAGAACGACGAGGCTATTGTGCAGCCTTGGGGTTCCAGTGTGTTATGGGCAGTTACGAGATTGACGCTGCAGGAGACAGCAGTTGCCTGTTATTGTACTATGCAGGATACAGCAGTTGCCTATCATTCCACTTTCCTGTGCAGTAGTTGCCGTCATGATGTAAGCCTTGGTGTTGTGCGTGTGTGGCGTTTTTGTACTACAACAAATGCATATAAAGACGACTACACACAAGATGTACGAAGCCACAACTACAGTAAAACGGCGCAAGCCACCGTGAAAAAAACGGTGTGTAGCGTTTCTTTGGTCACGGCATGAAACAAGAGGAAAAAGAAAAAAAAGAAGAAAAAAAAGAAAAAGGTTAAAAAAAAAGAATACAAAAAAAAGAACCTTCTGTCCTCCCCCAGGCTTTGCTTGCACCTCCCACACGCACCCGCGCTACATATGCCCGGCCTACATATATAAAGCCAGCGGCAGGAACCCGAAATGCGGAGTCGAGACAGCCGGACGACTCGACTTTCACGCTGCAGAATTCCCCAGTGCGGTGGAATTATGCCGGCCTTGCATTTCGGGTGTCCTTTTTATTCTTCTTCTTCAAAATTTGCCCTCTTTGTTTTATGAATTCTTCACGTGTCTCTTCCACCTTTTTAGCCTCCTTTTGTTTCCAGAAAAAAAAAGTGCCTTGGGTCTGTCAATGCAAAGGATGCCCCATGATATCATAGGTCATAGCGTTCTAGTGAGAATAAGGCCGTATCAGGTCCAAGCTCTCCATCGTCATGGGGGGGGGGGTCGCGTTTACAGCCCTAAAAGAGGCAAAGTATTTAGGTGACGGGGGCAGGACAGCGAGGAGAGGCAGGGCAGTTTTCTGTGTCCCTGATTGTTAGCGCAGACGGCGGCGGTTAGTCGTGCAGGTTGGGGTGCAGAAAAGGGAGAGATCAAAGAAGAGGGGGGGATTCTCCATGACGTGAACACCAATAAGTCTCGTTGTCTTGCTGTCTCCTTGTCTCTTGTCTCCTTGTCTCTTGTCTCCTTGTCTGGCTGTCTCCGTCTATTTTTCACAGCCAGAGGCCGCTCCGTGGCACGGGCGTCTTTGGATGGGACTCTGTTTTCCCTGTGGTGGGAGGTTATCATCCTTACAGCGTATGGATACGAAGTATCTTGTACGTACAAGACAAAGGCCGACCATGGTTTCCGAGCCATGGTTTCCTTGGTTTCTGTTATCGGAGTTGATTGTGTAATATTACATGCATCGTACAGAGATGATGCTGACGGGCAGCCCAAGGAGTTATCGGGACACCGGAAGATTTCAGCCTTTGTGGTCATCTTGCAGTGTAATTCGAGGGGGGAATGGATAGTGTTGCGTGTGCTTGTAACGCAGCATGTGTCGAGGAGTTCGTACGAGATCTCAAGTGAGCCAAGCCAAGCAGATATAGTATTTTTGCCGGCAAGGGCGGACTACCACGTAGAGGTAGGATACAGGCAGATATAGAGAAGCAACAGGGAGATGTGAAACTGGGAGGACATATTACGAAGGGGAAATGAGAAAAAAAAAGAGAAAAAAGAGAAAGAAAGAAAGAAAGAAAAAGAAAAGAAAGAAAAATCCCGCCCCCGATACTAACCCATCTTCACTCACTTTGTCACACTTTGTCACACGCTTATTCAGCTTTTCAGCGCTAGGCCCCTACAGGGAAAACCTAGGGGTCAATGTGAGATTTTGGAGGGCAAGTCGGGACAGGGGAAATGATGGCTAGGAACAAGAGACAAAGAAGTGGCGAGCAAGAGAAAAAAGACAACCAAGAGAGATAAAGACGAGAAAGGAAAAAGACAAGAACAGAGGCGGCTGGACTGGGAGGAAGCAGGTTGTGAGTAGCTCAACGCATTTGATAGCCATCGCGTGTGCTTACGTAATATATATACAGCACTCCAATCAACCTTTAGCACTATCACGACCTGTAAAGGTCGCTGTCAAAACATTCATGCACAAGGCAGTGAATGTCTTGTTTTTTTTTTCTCTTTCTTTTCTCTTTTCTTCTCTTTCTTTTCTCTTTTCTTTTCTTTTTTTTCTCTTTTTTCTTTCTCGTTTGGGCTCCCTTTCGTTTACTCGCTCCTCCTCCTCCTCCTCCTCCTCGCCTATCCCAACTCGCCGGCCCCAAGCCTTTTCTGGCCTTGAAAGATGTCTGGCTTTCTATTTCGGTTCTAGTGGCAGCTTGTTCTGGCAGCAAAAGGCACACCCACCTGGCCTGGCTCCTGCGCTGTTTAGTGCAGAGGTCTGAACCCTCCCCCCCCATCCGCTTGCTGAATGAAGAGGAAAAAAAGATCCCTTGCCCAGCTGAGCTGAGCGCGGCGAGGGGTTGTGCTGGGAGCGGTCTGCACCTGCACCTGCACCTGCACGCTTGGCCTGATCATCGTGAGTCTCTCCCCTCCCCTTCTAGACATGGTAAAGGGGGGGGAAGAGAAGGGCTCAGCGTACAGCGCATGAAGAGACACAGTCATAGTGCGTCTTCCTTTAAGCAGGCCGCTTCTCAGGGTTAGGAAGCCAAAAGAAAAGAAAAAAGCAAACATAGCGGCACATGTCCTGCGAGAGGCGAGGTGCGTGCCTGGACTGGATGCAGCCGTCTTTTTCGGGAAGCAAGATGGTGGCTGGGCAAAGGCTTCTGTTTGTTTGCCTGATGAGAGTGAAACGGGTGGTTGAACGTTGAACGCCATGCTGTGTGTGCTCCTGTGACCAAGACCCTAAGGCGTGTCGCACATCGAGATCGAGGGTTACCTACATTTGGACTTGGTGAGATCTGCAGCTCAAGGGACCTCATAAGGTTGAGACATGGTGCCAACAAAAAGCCTAGCTGACCATCAAAGAGAGGTCCGACCTCCTGTGCAGTGTGAACCGCACTATAGCTGATTTGTCAAGATAGCCACAGAGCCGCAAATCTCGGTTCTCCCTTGCAACTGTTTGTGACCTTCATCAAGAGCAGCAAATCAACAGACACAGACTTGTCCAGCTTAGCAAGCCCTCTCATATTAGAGCTGATCTGAACGCAAGAAGATGAGAAAATGAGAGGGGGCTGATATGGACTCCTTGCAAGAGAAATAGGAGTTGAGTTGACTTTTCGTGGAGAGAGAAGCATCGGGAATGCATATAAATGTATGCAGCGGAAGTTGAAGTCGTGGGACTGGTTGCATGTGTAATGCACGCGGATGCGCTTGAGAAGCGGGCTGTGTGCATGACGCTGTGTGCATGTCCGCTGCACTTGATGCTCCAGCCAGCCTCCCCGACATGTTATACAACATGCTGCACACACAGGCAAGTCATCAGCACCGGCCGAGCCCCGCATGTTGATACTGCGAGAGGGTCAGCCCAGGCAGACATGTACGCAGAGGGCTTCCGACACCATCCAGGTATGCAGACACACATACATTGTAACTCTCACTCATAAAATGTCTCCCGTCTTTCATGCACATCGGCCGTAGAATGCAGTCGTAGCCAACGTGTTTGGTAATAGAGGGGAAAAAAGATCACGTTTTATCTTGGCACTAAGAAAAATTCCTTCAGCAATAGAGCATGGAGAGCTCCGTGCTGTACACAATATGCCGCAAGTCACGTTGGAGATGTTAATTGTTACGGGAGGGGCTGTCTCAACGCCGTCGCTCTGGAGTGTCGTGTGGTTGGTTGTGCTGGGAGAGATTGGCGTCCTCAATAGTCTCGCCGTGGCAGAGGCATAAAAAAAATAAAGAATGCGAGGGCGTCGTAAAGAAGCCTGACTGAGATTAAGTCCAAGTCGCATTCAAGCGCGCGTCGATAAGGCGAATGTGGGCGGGCTCCAGGTCCAGTTGACACCAAGAGTTGAGCATGAGAAGAATTAATTGAAGGGAAAGAATTTGACTCTGTGATCCGGGACGGCGAAGTTTTTGTACCTGTTTTTCATGACCCATTTTTCTTGGTCTGGTGCTGACTAAGCGGCATATCTTATCGCACCTTTATCGATAACGCTCCGTTTGTCATGTAAACACAGGCCAAACGTCAAGTACAGAACGACGACAGCACAAGATTACCACTTCGTTATTCCAGTATTTCGCCGTAGCCTTTTCTCTCCTCTTCTAGCTGACAATATCTTGACAGTTGCTCCTACTCTTATCTCTCCACAACCAGAAAGCCGAGATTGCTTTGCTGACTTATCATCGGCCGGCCTGCATCGCCAATGCTCCCCGTCAAAGCTCTGGCCGCCCCCGACTCCTCCTGCGCCTCTACTTTGCCCTCCAACGAGGCCGCCTTGGCGATGGCGACAAACACAGCCCGCGGTCTGGACTTGATCAATGCTCTCCCAGACGAGATCTTGCTTTTGATATTCCGCTTCGTCTTTGCTTCCGACACGACGCGACGAGACTCGGGACACCTCCGCCTGGTCAGCCAGAAATGGAATGCCTTCACAAGAGCACAGGTCTCCAAGACCCTGAAGCTAGCCTTTTATGACTTTGTGTACCTGGGCGACTGTCTGTCTGGTGAGAAACTGGCCTCCCTTGACAGGGTCCGCGATGTGTGCCGCAGCCTGCATATTGACCTGAGACTTCTCAGAACCGAAGGTGAGCATGATGACCGAGTTCTCGCAAGTAATGGCTACTCAATACAACATGCATGTAGATAATGTGCTAAAGAAACGGTTCTGCTTGAACAGGCGAGGTTGGATTTCTTTTAAATTACTGGACCCCCGAAGAAAACATTATGGCAGTGGAACGTTACCTGCATAACCATTTCCTCGTCGATGATGGATGCGAGAGCATGTTTAGTAATTCTCGTCATTTCATGCACACTTCATTGTCGCCTTCTTCCATAAACAAGCTGCTCAAGCATGCCATTACCCATATCATGGCCTTCACGCACTTCCGCCTTGACCTCCCACACTCCATACTCCGTATGGCTGATTGGCCCATGACGTTTACCTCCACACTGGTCCTGGCAAGCACTCTATCCCCTTTGGCCAAAGCTATTCGCCATCACAGACACCGGAGCAATGCCATCGAGGCAACGTCTCATGTTGAGAACAGCCACGTGGTCGCTGACGATCACACTGACGCCAGTACACACGAAGAAGCAGATATCCAGAGCGACGACGAAAACACAGTGACTGGCAACGACGACAAGTCCATGGTCAAATTGGAAACCATGGTCATCACCCACATGTTCGAGGCCAGTCTTCGCAACCTATGGTCCAACCATATGGATCACAAGAACCTCAGAACAGTAATGAGAAATCTGAAGCATCTCTACTTGGAGATTCACCTTATTTATGATCCTGGCGCATCCCATAACGTCTTGTGGCAGTTTCTCCAGTATGCGTCAAAGCTGCAAAGCCTGTGCTTGACCCAGCTCTTCCGACACGAGGAGCACACGTCTACTAGTCTTTTTGTCCATCCGGCTATTGAATCACACGAAGAATGGACTTCCCGACTGCTTCCAAGTCCCTCCATCACCCTGGAAAACTTGACATCGTTGGAGCTTCGTCAAGTCAACCTCTTGCCAGGCTTCTTCAAGGATGCGGCTGGTGTGTTTGGCGCCTCTCTGACAGAGCTGTATTTGGAGGGTGCGACCTTGTTCATCTTTATGGACGATTCGTTGTGGGAATTCGACACGTCGAAACGCTTACGGACTCCCAAGCATATGTGGGTTGGCCGTCCTGGCGTGCGTCCTAATAAAGACTACATGTGGGTAGCCATGTTCATCCGCGAGAACTTTCCCAAGTTGGAATGCTTCCGGGCGTCCCAACTGGCCTATCAATTCTACGACCCCGAAGGTCCTCCCGAAGACTATTGGAGCAGACGCAGAGACACTGTAGAATTCGACTGCCTCATAGGCCTGCCTACGGGCCGTGAAATCAGCCAGGTCGTTGCAGAGGTTGTCAATGGCATCGAACAGCCTTTGGTGAGGATAAACGATGGCACTAAGACCCGTGATGTGTTCTTCCCGTACTCGCCGGACAACGACGAGTGGCTTCTTCGCAATTTGAAGCCACGCCCGCAAGGCGGCCATCCACCCGCGCAGGACTATGACCATGAGGCTTACACTGCCGCCGGGGGCATGACCCCCAGCTACTGGTATCGCCAAAGCCTGGACGGGGTGTTCCCGTTATCAGAGGGAGGGTCAGCACAGAGGTCTCTCGATACCATGATCCCTATCTTGCTCGAAGAGTTGGATTAATGCCATGCCCAGAGTGTATTTCTGCAACCGCCATCTTCTTTGTCTTTCTTTTCAGGCTTCGCTACATGCGCACATTGCCACAGGATTTTGTCTCGAGATATTCCAAAATAATAATGCATACGATCATATCTCCCCCTCCCAAAAAAAACACACGCTGTGGAAGAGGGTGACCTGAATATATTGTAGTAACCAACTTGCGACCAAAGGAATCAAAGCAGATCCGCTAAACCCCGATAACCAGAATCTTCATCATGTCATGAACCAGTTGCAAAGACTCGTCTTGGGCTCTTGAGCTAATTTCGTGGAGGTGTTCTTTTCTTAGTTGGCAGTCTCCTCGACAGCCTTGGTCAGAGCCTGCAGAACATCGCCGACGAGATCCTCGCCGTCCTCAATACCGCAGCTGATGCGGACAAGATCATCAAACACACCCACAGACTCGCGCTGTTCTCTGGGGATGCCGGCGTGGGTCATGGCACTGGGCACCTCGACCAGCGACTCGATGCCGCCCAGCGACTCGGCCAAAGTAAAAATGGCGGTGCGCTGGCAGAAGCGCTCGGCAGCCGCATGGCCGCCCTTGATGCGGAACGACAGCATGCCGCCGCCCATGCCGTCGCGGTGCTGCTTCTTGGCAATGGCGCGCTGCGGGTGCGACTCGAGCCCGGGGTAGTTGACGGAGATGACCAGCGGCGAGGCCTCCAGGGCGGAGGCGATGGCGGTGGCGTTGGTGGTGGCGGCGCGGGCACGCAGGTGCAGCGTCTTGATGCCGCGGTGGGCCAGCCAGCAGTCAAAGGGCGACGGCACGGCGCCGATGGCGTTCTGCAGGAAGCCCAGGCGCTCCTTGAGCTCGGGCGCGTTGAAGGCGGCCACGCCCATGACCACGTCGCTGTGGCCGTTGATGTACTTGGTCACGCTGTGCACGACAATGTCGGCGCCCAGGGCCAGCGGGTTCTGCACGTACGGCGACATGAAGGTGTTGTCGACAACAACCAGCACGCCCTTGGCGTGGGCGATCTCGGCGACGGCACGGATATCGACCAGGCTGAGGGTAGGGTTGCTGGGCGACTCGATCCAGATGAGCTTGGTGTCGGGGCGGATCAGGCCAGCCACGTCGGCCTCGATGGACGGGGTGAAGGACACGGTGATGCCGTGGGCGCCGGCCACCTTGGTGAAGTAGCGGTGTGTGCCGCCGTAGACGTCGGACACGGAGACGACGTGCGAGCCCTGGGCCAGCGACTGCAGGACGTTGGCAGTGGTGGCGCTGCCGGACGAGTAGGCCAGGGCGTACTGGGCGCCCTCCAGCGCAGCCACGGCAGTCTCAAAGTTGTCGCGGTTGGGGTTGGACGAGCGCGCGTACTCGTAGATGCCGACGGGCTTGCCGAGCGCGGTCTGGGCGTAGGTGGTCGACAGCGAGATGGGCTCGATGACGGCGCCGGTCACGGGGTCGTGCGGGCTGCCGGCGTGGACGGCCAGCGTGCCAAAGCCGCGGGGAGCAGCGGAGTCGTTGTGGGAAGCGCCGACGGTCATGGTGGGTGTTCAGAAAGGACGGCGAGAAGATGGACGCAGTGGGCGGGTGGATACAGAAGAGCTAGTTGAAAGCCAAGCGTATACACCGAGAGAAAGAATAGGAGAAGAGGAGAGACGAAGAAGCTATGAGGGCGCGGTCTTTATAGAGGCAAAGCGAGACTGATGTCGTGACCAATGTCGCAACGTGGATGGGCGATTTCTAATAGGACTCAAAGAGAGACAAGCAGCGAGGGCAATATGAGGAGCTGTGAACGGGGAGAAAAGGGACAGGGCAAGTAGGGCGTTGGCAGTGCTGAGAAAGAGGGCAGGCCGCGGTCTTTATGTCGAGATGCAGCAGATATGCGGCGTGCTAAGATGGGGATTTTTTCCTGGTTTTCTTTTCTCTTTTCTTTTCTTTTTTTACAGGCTTTTTTCTCCGCTCCTCTATTCCTTCACAAACTAGGCCAAAATCTGCTTCGTCTGCGTGTGCTATTTGCCCTATTAGCTTTAGCATCACGGCCGGCCTATGGTTTCAAAGACCCGGCAATGGCGTGCTTGTACTAACACTGGACCATCGGCAGTACAGAACCCTGTTTGGCTTCTAGAACGGGCAGATTGATAATCAGGCGGCGGCTCGGGACACGAACCAGCGGCTTAGTCATTGTGAGACTTGGTGAATGACAAAAACACAGAAAATAGAAAATGCCTTTTTTTTACGTGGGACGCCCCTCCAACCCCTCCACTGTTGCAGTATGACGTCATGTACGGCCAAAGTGTTGAGATGCAAGTCAACATTGGCCTGGAAAAAGAAAACATAGGCAAAATTTTCGACTGCAGAATCCACATGTCGAGAGAAAGATACAGGGCCCCCTCGTACACTAGGGTTACCTATTGTCAGTTGGTAGGGTTAGTCCCAGCGAGGGTTACCGCAATCAACAAACTACCACGCTGTGTCCCGAAAACGAACGCGAACAAGAAGATTTCAGGGGCTTGTTCCCCATTCTTTGGCAGCCAACAGCAGCCCGGCAGCTTATTAATCTGCGAACATCGTATACTTCAGACGAATCCCCAAACCCTAATGGTCATTGTCTTATTTTTTGGAGACGCCACTCTTCGCCCTATATTTGCATCCCACATCACGCCTCTAGTAGCAACCAACGCACTTCTCTGTTGTATTGTTTACTGTTTACTGTTTACTGTTTACCTTCTACACCGTGCTCTCCATCACACCTGGAAGCTGGCCAAGCTTCAACTCTTTGTGCTCAGCTCTTTGCATTTATACTGCTTCATTCAACATATGCTGCTGTTACCCGCCCAGACCCAGACCCAGACCCGGCCCCAGAACACAACGAGCCTCGTTTTCGGATTGCCTTCGTTTTCTTTCCCGACCCGACTCTGCTGCATCCCTTGGCCTCTATAACTCGACCCATCATCGACCCATCACCGACCCTCCGAATACACGCGCCACCCACCCGAGACGACCTGTCAATCATACATCGACCCTGTGCGCCGTCGAGCCCTACCCGCATCCATCCATTCATCCCTCCATCCATCCACCCATAGCCGACGCCAATCCACGCAGTACAGTAGACAGCCGCATTGCTCCAAAGTACCAAGTACCGCCTGGACACTGCGCGCTAACCGAGGGACGGCCTCACACATACACATTCTCCCCACCTAAGTCGCTTGTCTTGGCTGGAGAAGACGGGACCATGCCTCCTCGGCGCTCGCACCGCAAATCCAGAGCCGGCTGCAAGCGATGCAAGTTGCGCAAGATCAAGGTGAGATCCTGAGATCCTGGGATACGCCTGTCCACTCTTAACTCTTATCCATTCTATCCGGGCCGAATCTGAATGTCCCGCCAGTGCTGCTCCCTGACCGTGCCTCTACTCTAACCACCCCTCTCTTGCCTTGATCATAGTGTGACGAGGTGCATCCGCGCTGTGGAAACTGCGTCAAGCACGGTGTCGCATGTGACTTTGAGAAGCCCGACTTAGTCGAAGAAATCCTGGCTGCCGTCACGCCGCTTGCCGCCACGCCGCTCGCCGTCCCGATCCCGCAAACGCCCACCAGCACTAGCTCCGACCTTGTCTCAACATCCTCCAGCACTCTCTTCATGGGTGACAGCCCGAATGCGACTCTGAACTGGAACCACACATTGGATCCGGCCCTCTTCTCCAGCCCACAACCCATCTCCATGTCCACAAATACCCCGCCATCGCCGTTGATTTCGCTGGCTGCAAAGGCGTCTGTGGGCGTCATAAACGACACCATATTCCCCAGCTATCCCAGCGTCCCGGCATTATACAAGACCCCGGCAACGCCGGATCTGCCTCTGGGGGGGCTTGGCCCTAATCACCGCCTCTTGGACATGCGCCTCATGCATCACTACACCACCATCACCTCTAAAACATTGACCATCAGTCCCACCATGATCCAAGATGTCTGGATGAACGAGGTGCCCAGGCTGGCTTTCAATGGCGCGCCCTACTTGGTTGACGCAATATTGGCCGTCACTGCGCTGCACATGCGCGTGCTTGGCCCCCACGACCGCCACTTGGTACAAGCATCGCACGCCTACATGGCCTCTTCAGTTGCTCAGTATTGCAAGGCGCTGAGCGAGGGCATCAACGAGACCAACGCCGAAGCCCTCTTCCTGACTGCGACACTCATCGCCCTGCAATCAACAGCCACCCGCGTCTTCACCGGCGAAGAGCACGGAAACGACCAAAACGACCCATCCAATGCCTACACCCTTCCGTTGTCATGGTTCCACGCTTTCCAGGGTGTTAAAGCCGTTGTGGCGTCAAGCTGGCCATGGATCCGGAATAGCGAGACTGTCTTGAGTGTCATTGACGCGCAACCCGCCCTCCAGCTAGACATGCGGACAGACTCTGCCTTCTTCGGGCCAGTCCTGGAAGGCCTCGAGAGCGAAATCAACATGGACGACCCTGCCCAGCGAGAAGCCACTCTACAGGCCTATCACCACGCCGCCTCCGTGCTCAACTGGGCGCACTCATCCTCAGCCCGTGGCGCCGCCCTTGCCTTCCCCGCCTCCGTCTCAAAACGCTTCGTCGACCTGATCGAAATGCGCCGCCCGCGCGCGCTTGTCCTGCTCGCGAGCTTCTTTGCCCTGCTGCGCCGTTTCGACAGCATCTGGTGGCTGCAGGGCGTGCCCCGCCGGGAAATCATTGGTATCGCTTCGCTGTTTGATAGGAGCTCGTCGTGGTGGAAGCACCTGGAGTGGCCGCTGCGCATTGCCCTGCATGAAGGCCCCGTCATCCCCCCGGATGTCTGGGGCTCGGACTGGTTGGCAGAGGAGAACAAACAGGGCGGCAAGGCCCCCAAAACAACATATGTACACCAGATCGAGATGATGTCCCCCCTTTTGGCTCGGAATATGCTGCTGCCGCCTATCCCGCCGCCCCCGCCACAATCAACAATGCCCGGGACTGGGAATATGTCCATGGATTGCCCATAGGAAGGGGGAGGGGGAAAGGAACGGGGACAGTCAGGGACCAGACAGGTGCATGTTCTCATGTACGGCTGCCCCGAGCTTCATGTCTTGGTAGCCATGACGATGATCCATGACTGTTATTATTATCACGCTTTTCATGATGTCCAATCTGTACAAGACTACTGTAAAATTTCCACTTTGATTTCCTTTTTATGTACCAAAGCTAAGATGAGGATATTCGCCGTGACGCCTAGAATCAACAAGTTCCAAAAAGAAAATAAACCCAATGCCAATAACAAGCACAAGCACAAGACGGATAGGATAGACGGCGGGCCCTTCTTTGTCGGGCGGCTCTACCTTGTTCATAGCACACATAACGCACTGTCTTCCTCGCCCCCCCTTCCCCTCCCTTCAAGCCGTTTCCATTTACGCCTTGGTCTTCTGCTTCTTGGGTGTGTCATCATCGTCACTGACCACGTCATCCACATCCATCATCTCCACCTCTGGCGCCGTCTGGTCACGGCTGCGCTTCAGACCCTTCATCTTGCGAGTCTGCAGCTGGCCCAGGTCCTGGCGGCCCAGATGGATGCGGCCAATTTTGTCGCCCATCTCGTCGGTGGAGATGTTCTTCTTGACGCGCTCCTCGGTGGTGCGGGCCTTCTTCAGGGCCTCCTTCATGACCGCCTCCTCGGCCTCGCGCACGCGGCCGATGCGCAGGTTCATGCGCGGGCCAATCTCCTCGACCTCGACGCGCGGCAGCTTCTGGCCGCTCCGCACGGTGCGCAGGGTGTAGGCGCGCAGGAAGATGCGCGACGTGCGCACGTCGCCGTCGGCGCCCTCGTTTTGCGTGGGCTCCTCGGCGGCGATCTGGATAATGTACTGCAGGCCCTCGACGTCGACCTTGTCGGCCGAGTCGCGCGCGGCGAAGAAGTCGGTGAAGATGCTCTTGGCCTGCGTGTACACGCGGTCGACGGGGTTCTCAAAGGCCGAGCCGGCAAAGATGACCATGGGGCGCAGGCCCACGGCGAACTTCTTGTTCTTGAACTGCGCCAGGGTGCGGAAGCTGTCGGCGTCGAGCAGCAGCTCGAGCATGTCGAGCACGTGGTAGTTGAACATGCGCACAAAGGTCAGCGTGTGCGGGCGCTTCTTGTTGCTGCTGCCAAAGACCATGATGCTGGCGTCGTTCTTGTCGGCGAAGAACTCGAGCGACGAGGCGTCTTCGAACGGGTGCACGGCGTTCTTCTTGCTGAACTTCTTGGCAAAGGGCTGGCGCAGCGCGTACAGGTCGTTCATGGCGTCTTGGACAATCTGCGAGCAGGACGTGCCGCGCAGGAAGAGGGCGGTCTTGGGGTTCTCGACGGCT
Source organism: Chalaropsis ovoidea (assembly GCA_038407185.1). NCBI lineage: Eukaryota > Fungi > Ascomycota > Sordariomycetes > Microascales > Ceratocystidaceae > Chalaropsis > Chalaropsis ovoidea. Next base: position 21,298 of record JAXHKQ010000152.1, on the reverse strand, counting down.
TTGGGCTCACGCTTCTCGAGAGCCCGCTTGGAGCGAGCATTGCGAGGTTTTCTAGAGGAGAAGGGGGAGGGGACGGGGAATGCGTTAGAATATGTAGCGAGTATGATGGTGATGGTAGACTGGATAATCCTAAAGCGGCAACATACATTTCTCTGAGCATAGACATTGTGATGGATGTATGTGGATGTGTCTTCGTCTTGGGGGTAAAGGTGAAGAAGAGTAGCAGACGCTTTAGCCAAAAATAAGAGCAAAGATGTTCCGTTCTCACGCTTGACCTGGGCCAGAAATTTTTACAGCAAAAAGCTTATCGATAAGAAGCGAGCGGCAGGAATCTCTTATCTTATCGCCCCACCAGCCAGCTTGGATTTTGGATCGCCGCAGCTTTGACGAACTTCAGCGGAGCAAGACTTTGTGTGTGCTGTAATCATCAATTGTTTGTGTGCATCATCAACTATTAACCCTCGCACTGTATTCTCTATCGCCCGGTATTCTGTATCGCCCCGGCATTCCACTCTCGCTACAAGAACGCGTCGTTCTCCGGCAGCTCGTTCCGCACCATCATGTACGCCTTTTCGAGTTCTGCCTCCAGCTGCAGCCTGACTCTGAGCGCACACACCAACGGCCACACCGCAGTCTCGCCCTTGCGGATCCAGTAACTGACGCTCTCCTTTGATGGCGGGTCCAAGAGGAAGAGGTAGTCTTTGACGCCCACGTCGGGCACGATGGTGAGGTGGGGCTTGTGGTGCACGTCGACATGCAGAAACAGCTGCCGGGCAAAGGTTGGCAGCAGGCCGAGCGTGTTGAGCTGCTCCATGCGCAGATGCACCTCGGCGCCAACAATACGCGCTAGATACTTGACTAGCTTCATCAGCTTGGAATTGCTGCCGCGCAGGTCGGGCCCGTCTGTCTCGTTTTGGATAAAGGGCAGCACATAGGGCCGCGCCTGGCTGATGACAAAGTGGTTGACGTTGAACGAGCGCGAGATAATGTCCAGCGGCCGCATGCGGTCGTGTGGGTGCTCATCCATTTCGTTGTGGTCCCATGGCACGACTTGGCCGTTGTGGTCCTTGCAGAGAATGGTGGTGCGGCGGCCCCCGGTGAAAGACTGCGAGGCCGAGTTGGAAGCCACGGCCGCAGTCCAGATGAGCTGTGCATATGTTAGCATGGTGTGGCGGTGATGTGAGGTCCTTATACTCCCTTGCATTGCATACGTACCACATTCGGGGCTGTGAGATAGTTGAGCAGCACGGGAACACCCTTGTCTCCGGGCACCGGCACGATGATGTTGAGGATGATGTTGCTCTTGTCGTGAGCCTCGGCAAAGGTGGTGTCGCCCAGATTTGACACTGCACACCTTTCCAGTGCATCCACGTCCCAGAAGTAGCCTTTGCGGCAGTACCTAATCATCTGAGATACCAGCTTCAACAGCCGCGTGGTCCATGTATGGTGCCACCGGTCCGTCCCGCTCAGAGCCAAGAGGTCAATGCCATGGCCATCCAGCAACTGGGGAAGATCCTGGGGCGTTGTTACTGCAATGAGTGCAGCCAAAAGAGATCCCGTCGCGACGCCGGTGATGATGCGCGGAAGGAGATCCTGCTGGTACAGCGCCCGAGCCACGCCAAGGTGGCACAGGCCGAACATTGCGCCGCCTTCAAGCAAAAGCGAGGAACAGCCCAAGGCCCTGCGAGAGGCCACCACAAAGTCCATTTTCATATCAGCCGGCATGAACCGCCCCGCCTCCTGACGTCCACCAGGAGACTGGCTGGGGAGCTGCAGAATCAGGTGCAACAGGGTGATCATCTTGTCGGAAAAGGTTTCAATGACAAATTTGGTCCGGCCGAAGCAGTGCTTGTACAGCGTTGGCGCCGTAATGTTTCCCAGATTGCGATGCAGGCCGGAGCGGAACAGCTCAGACATGATGAAGCCGTCCGGCTGCACAAAGGTCTGGTCCATGGCATCAATGTGGCCCATGATGAGCTCGCGGTTGTAGTGCCGCGAGCGGGCATCGAACCGCCAGGCATCGAGGTCAAGCAGGCGATTGAGATTGTCGGCTGCTTCCTGCCAGTCATAGTAGTTCTGTGCGTGGGTGAAGAGGCTGCGCCACTGCGCCAGCGGCGAGGGCCAGAACAGCCTGAGGACGATCCACTATCAACAGCAGGACACCATGGTCAGATACACGAATCGCGAGACAAACAGACAGACGTATGATGGCGGATAGGCTTACTCACCGTATAGCAAGAGTGAACGAAATAGAAGAGGTCATAGCCGACGAGACGAGCCACACACTGGCGCGTCCACCTAAAGTAGTACGCAGAAGCGTCTTTCAGCGCCTTCATCTTCCCAGGCCTGGCTGCATATGTGAAGTACATGGCGGCCACGTAAATATGTACATGCCAGCTGCGTGTGGTGTATGCCTGGGCTCCGAACAGAATGAAACAGGGAAATGGGAGAGAGGCAGCCGTGGGCTTATGAGGGATGCCCAATCACGTGAAACTGTCTTTGTTCTCGTAATGAAGCCATCCATCCGAAGCGTGAGAATGCGAATGGGTGAAGTGACGTCAAAGGACGGAAAAGAAATGGCTAGAAAAAAGAAAAAAAAAAAAGAGAAAGAAAAAGAAAAAAAGAGAAAAAAGAGAAAAAAGAGAAAAAAGAGAAAAAAAAAGAAAAAGAAAAGGCCGGCGGGTTGATTGTTGGGGAGACGTTGTCACATGCTTTAGCTGTGAGGATCTTCTTGTTTGTTGTGCCATTGAGATAGACAAATGCCGAGAAGCTGAACTCGGATTACATGGGACATATCCTATAACCCTATTAACCCTATGAGACATTTGCGGAATCGTGACGTCGCTCGGCTTCTTACGAGCAGAGTAGAAACCAGTGACATATCTGTTCATCTGGTCATCGTGTCATCTTCATCTTGCCCTGCGTATGCTTTATAAAACAGTCTTCGGTACCCCAGCAAGTCGTATATGTATGTAGTACACCCACAGCTATATCTGATCCCAGCCAGCCCCGTCTACTCCTCATCGTCATCGTCGTCAATCACGTGACGCCGTCTACGTGATTGCTGGTGCGTGTCTTCACCTTCACTATCGTCGTCCGCCCGCACTGTCTTCTGTTTCTTTTTGCGACGGCGGCGTTCCTCCTCTTCATCATCGTCGTCGTCGTCGAGAATTTCCTCCTCGTCTTCTGACCCGGCCTCCTCTTCCTCTCCGCTCGACGCGATAAAGTCATCTTCCTTGTCGTAGTCGTTTGCGTTGGCGGCACCGCCGCCATAGCCCATGTCCTCGTCATCATCCGAGTATGTGTTGGCATTGCTCTTGCGTTTTGGCTTGCTTGCGCCGGCCGTGCGCTTGCGGCTGCGGCCGCTGCTCGAGCGGCCGCCTTCCAGATCGTCAATGCCCAGACCGCCGCTGCGGGAGCGCGAGGAGCCATCCACTGTGCGGGCGGCAGCGTTGTCGCGACGGCGCTGCTGCTTGGCGCGTTCCTTTTCGGCTTGCTCGGCCAAGCGGCGCTGCTGCTCGGGGTCGTGTGTGGTCTTGATGATGTGATTGCCATGTGTGTTTGTGGCCTCGCGAATGCGCATGGCTAAGCGCTGGAGTGCCTCGTCTTCATGCTGCTTGTTCTGGCGCACGGTGTATTCCTCTGACATGTGGCCGACAATGACGAAGACCGACGATGTTAAATGGGCGGCGGCTGCATATGAGTGGCCATCTTTGAGTTCGTCGTAGGGTTTTGACGGGTCTGGCGCCGTAGGCTTCTTGAGTACGGTGTAGTGTTCGCCGCCGACGCTCATGCTCATGGACCCGTCGCTCCAGCGATACATCATGGTGTTGCTGCGCAGCTCGCCAGTTTTGGGGTCAACACGGTGGCGGACAGTGGGCTTGGGGTTTTCGGAGCGGACATTTTCGAGGTCGGCTTTGGTGGGCTCAAAGGTGCGCGAATCGTACTGTTCAGGGACAAATCGCAGGAACTTGGGAACCTTGAAAGTTTGGAGCTGGACCAGGAACAAAATGTTAGAGAAGAAGGACACCGTTTGCGCGTCATCAATACAGACGGCGCAGAGCCAGGAAATGTCTTACTCTGCCGTCATTGGACCGCGGTGTGTGGTGACGGAATATGTCCATGTCCATGACCTTCAGGTCCTTGTGTTCCTCTTCGTGATCCATGCGGTCGTCATCGTCGTCATCGCCGAAGACGTTGCCGCCGTCATTGTCATCATCTCCCTGGATTGAGCGGAGTTCATCATCGTCGTCATTGGCGGCGGCGATGGGGCTGTTGGCTTCCTCGTCACCGAAGAGATCGTCGACTTCTTCCAGGTCGGACATGGCTAGTGAAACGAATGGGGCGCGTGGAAGAGTGAGGCAAGCTATATCCGCAAAGGGCGTGGAGGCGAGTGAAAATGGGTGGCGACAGGTGGACAATGGCGCAAGAAAATGGAGGGTACGGAGTTGCGACGCGAAGAAGAACAGCCAGGCGAAAAAAAAAACACAGAGCCTTGGACGCAAGGCTGGCGGGAGCGAAAGAGCTCAGGCTCCGTGGGTGGATCCAGGCCCAGTGGGTGGGCCCAGCGCAGCAGCTCCCGAGCTTTGCAAGCTTGCGGCGACGCCACAGCTGCGCCACAGGGGCATGGAACCCACTTTGGGCTTACTCGGCCACGAAGACAGGTTTGCAGGCATTTGCAGGCGTTTGCAGGCATGCAGGCATCAAACCAGCACCGAGATAGCCCTGCACAGCGGCCAGCGGGACGCAAGCAACAATGCAAACCATGCGACAACAAGGGGCAAATGTTGGCCGGCTTGTTTGGGCGCCCAAAATGTGGTGTTCACACACTCTCTCTGCAGGGCGCGAATGCCTATTGGCGCTGACAAGCCCTGGCGACGACGCCACACGTCTGTCCTAAAGCGGCCTAGCGCGGTCTCCTGAAAATGGATGGGCCTCCCTTTGCTCTCCGCCTTGGCTGCTTGGCTGCTTGGCTGGGGGCTGCTTGGATCAATCCAAACGTAACTGACTTCTAGAACGATGCCGCTTCGTCTTTAGAACTTTTCCTTGTTTTGTTGTTCTGTTTCGCATACAGACCATTGCGCCTTTTCTGCTCTCTCCTCTTTCCCTTCCGACGACTGCACTGCACCACCGCCCGCTGCTTGCCTTCTCGCCCGCCCGCTCGCCCATCTGTCCTCTTCCGATAGCCTCACCCAGCCCAGCCAAGCCCAGCTCAGTCATCACTGCTGGCCATCGTTGATATATCTTCCACGTCATCTTTGCCTTTGCTCTCTTTCTTGGGATACTTGGATATCTGCTGCAATCCCGCCCATCCCTGGCACACTTGACAGCTTGAAACTTGGACACCTCAGATTGCCCCCTCCCCTCCTGAGCAGCGAGAAGCCTCCCCCCCCTCTCTTGGACTTTGCTTGAAACCGTGCAGCATCCGTCCTGTTTTAATCTTTTGTTCTTTTGTCTCCTTCGCGATAATCCGCACCACTCCAAATCGACCAAGACAAGTCAAGTCGCCCAGCATGTCTAACCTGTTCTCGGGAATGTAAGTATATCTTTTTTTTTTTTTTTTGTTTCTGCCCTGCATGCACTCTTTCTTTCCTAGCTGTCTATTGCCTGTATGAGACCTCTTGGTGGTGCACTGCTAGTCACAAGGCACTGCCTGTCTGTCTGTCTGTCTGCCTGTCTGTACCTGTGCTGTCTGTGTTCAACCTGCCTACCGCCTACCGCCTACCCATCGACTCAGCAACCATTCTGCAACCTCAAGTCACCACTTCTCTTCTCGCCCGACATACCGAAATGAACGTGGCACACCCGCGCAGCATGCCCCCCATCGGTTCATCTTGAGAGCATTCATGACAGAAGATGCTCATGCTACCGATAAGCCTGGATATAGAGACAGCTCTCCAATGCAGCTTTGGCCTCTTCTCTACATCACTTGGCCCTCTCGCATGCATCTCCTGCCACCCACCCACGACCCACCGCTACTCTTTCAACCTTGGATGCACTTGATGTTCGCTCTGCAGATTTTGAGTCAAGGGTATCCCACCCGGTGCGGCAGCACATGCACCACTTCTTCATCGGACAGTAGAACGGACCTCCAAAAATGGCTGGTGTCTGGCCCATGGCATGGGAGCTGCAGCAAGCAAGTCTTGCTACTTACGATCATGCCCTTCCCACCTCCCATCCCACCTCCCATCCCACGCACGGTTTCTCTTGAACCAGGCCTCGGCAGCGTTTACCGGGGATTCTTTGGCTGAACTCGACTTGCCATTCCTGCTCTCCGCCAACAACCAGCTCTCATACCCGCGCAACCTAGCTTCTCGTATGCCCTTCTGCTTGCTTGCACTCACTCACTAACTCTCACACCCTAGCAACGCCCGTCTTCGAGGAGGCAACAGCTCCAACAAGGCTCCGGCTCCTAGTAAAAGCCCTAGCCCCTCTTCTACTCAGCACTCTCCCTCCACATCCAGCACGCCATCTTTGCAGGTGAACACCGTTGCTTCTGGCAATCAGGGTACCGGACCAACCCCGCGTATCCCTCCTCTCATCAGCTCTCCATCTTTGACCCAAACCATACGGATTGACGACACCAGTATGGGCTCTACTGCCGATGAAATCCTGGCCTCGTATCATTTGCCGAAGCCCATGCCTCTCTGGCTCAACAATGCCTATTCAAAGCACATTGTCAAGGGCAACTTTATGACACTGAGTGCAAGACCCAAGACTGTGGAACAGGGTGAATGGGTTGCCCACCAAGGTATGTCATTGAGCTAGTCGTCCCTTGTTATCTTGATTTTACACTACACCTCTTGTCTTTGGGGTTGATTTATGCTTAAAGCGTTGCTAACCACGGCTTCAACAGTCGTCGAACACTACCGTAACCTATGGCATTTCGTTCGTGTCATTCATGAAAAGGAAGACGATGGTAGAACCATCTGCAACTCTGTTTCATGCCCACGCATGTCTGCTGGCCCGTAAGTTCAGCCCTTTGCCTCATCACCGCTTAATCAACAGACCTGCTCCGAATTCCCGCAAGAACAACTAGAACAACCAGCTGACCATCATCTCCAGTAATCATTCCTTCACCTGGCTCAACGCCAAGCGTGAACCCGTCGAACTCCCGGCTCACGAGTACATGACTCTTATGCAACGCTGGATCTCGGGCAAGGTTGACGACGACAATGTTTTCCCCACTGATCCTGCCGGAGTCTCCTTTGCCGTAAATGCCAACATCACCACCAGCATCATAGCGCAATTAGCGAACCCCAGCGAACGGGACTACATCGGCAAGCGGTCTGGCTTCCCTGATAGTTTCATTGAAGTCTGCCAGATGGTTTTTCGCCAGATGTTCCGCGTCTACGCCCATCTCTACTTTGCCCACTACGTCGAGCCCTTCTACCACCTCAATCTCGAGAAGCAGTTAAATTCCTGCTTCTCCCACTTTTTGCTGACGGCTACTGCCCTGGACATGCTTAAGCAGCATGAGCTTGAGCCCATGCAGGCACTGATCGACCTGTGGGCTGCAAACGGCACCTTCCCTCCTGAATCCCGGGTGTACGAGTATGCAAACCTCAAGGCTGGCGAGCGTCTTATGCAGCTGTCCAACAACACTTGAACAGCCAGACAAACAGACAAACGACGTTACATGTTGGGGTCAAGCGAGTGTGGGAAGCCTTCCTTTTTCTAGAAAGAGGGGGAACGGCACTGCGATGGAACCGGGATGCGGCGATCTGGAAGGGAACAGTGCGGAAGATACCGTAAGCTACATTGGCTGAGTCCCAGGAACCAAGGAATAGTACCAGAATGTTATAGAGGGATGGTAATGAATAGTTGAAGTAGCGGGCAAATATAGCTGCATGTAATGGCATGTGCCCGTGTGTGTATTTACAGAAATAGCTGCTGTTATGTATTTGAGACGGATCTTGTTCATATCTAGCCGGCACCAAAGGCCCTGCTTGTGATGTTGTATAGTGCACATGTGGTGTGGTAATGGAAAAAACACATGGCTATGGCTATGGGTTAGGCTATTCATATAAGGTGATAGAAACGAGTAGTTGCCTTGGCACTTGGAGGTAATAACCTCGACAGCTTTGAGGGTCTGTTCTCCACTTTCCACTACAACTCTTTAGTTGATATGAGAGTGTGTGAAGATGAGACGCAAGTGCTTTTTCCCAGGACAATGTTTGAGTGCGGCCAATAGACTATCTGGCAACCCAAGTCTGAGGCATTTCAACGCATTAGTCAGGCGAATTGTAGTGGTTGCGAGCCACAAAACCGCAGGCGACGGACCCGTGCTATCGTCAACTGGAATAGAAGCGAGAGTGAAACACCGGGACCACCAAGCCAAGTCCGCGCTGTTGAAGCAAGAACATGACGGGAGGCAATCACAGGAAACACTATAAAAGACGGCCACATGAGCCAGGCGAATCAGGCGTTCCAGAGACATTGTGAGGCGTTTCGTGGAGGTCCTTGGTCACTGATTTGGACTGTGAGAACCTGGTGTTACACAGGGTTGTCGTACAGTCTGTAAAACACGGGCGATGGCGCGGAATATGGCATGATGTGCGTACTTTGTGGACGAACGAAAGAAGGCAGAGGAAGCGAAGGGAAAGTCCTGGTGGCTTATTGGCCCATGGCTTAGGAGCGAATGACCGGCTAGATTATGGACTTTTGTATTAGAGGCGTTTCCGCTTGATGGGCGTACAGGGAGGCTTTGATAGACACTTGGTATAATATGTACTGGGACACTAGGCCTCGTGCTGGATATTTTGGTAGCAGGACACAATATGCAGTTTCTTGTTGCTGCTTGCGCAGTCGAAAACTAACTGGCTTCAATTATGTTTGAGTAGTACAAACAGGACTTGACGATCTTCTACGCGACGCAGAGTCAACGTGCGACGTTGAAAAGCCGAGTAAACACCGAGATATATAGTGCTTCTTCGACAAGAGAGCAGCTTGGCATAGTAAAGGGGATTCATTCAGACGTAAAACGTGCCTCTATCTCACAAGATCTGTGGTGTTTGGTCCCCTCACCAATGGGAATGAGGCAGGTGAAGCCCCGTGTTAGCATCCCCAGCGATACAACTTGTCTAGACCGGTCATTTATGTGACTACCCATAAGCAGAGACTTCCATGTGCCCATATATGCGAACAATATGGCCTCTCGCTGACTTGGGTACCACATGTCTTGCTTGTGTTTTGTGTTTATCCTGCGCCGGCCTCCTCTTGCTCCAAAACTTTGTGTGTTATTTGCCGTCACTTGGGTGGTGGATGTTCTACATGGACGTTGTACCATTCCCAGATTGCTACCAGTGATTTGCCGTTCTTTGTGTGCATGAGGGCACGGGACATGGGGCTTGCAAGTATGTCTCGGGTGGGTTGAGGCTGCCATTGAGGCTGTGTAAATTCCGTGTGTTTGAGAATGGGTCTTTCGGTGTCCTTTGCCCTCAGCCAGCACAATGAGAGGATCAAAGGCAGCCGAGAGACCGAACATGATAAGCTACAAGCATACACGAGTTCTAGACAAGGGGCTTGGGAAAAAAATTGCTTCACCATCACACACCGCCATGCCCGCCCCAGGGCTGTTGCGCCTACTCTTGAGCCGATGGCTCTGCCTTTTGCCACTCTACTATTGATTGTTTCCCCCACGATACTGCGGTCAAGAAGCTCGCCGCTATACATTGGTTTAGAGACATGCTGGCTCTCAATCCTGTGAGTCGGGGAGGATCATCTCTTTGGAGAAGTCAGCCAGTTTCGATGGACACAGTAAGATGCAACACAGCTTCACGCTGCCACACTAGGCTACCCCCCACACGCAGACCTGGTGGCTTTGAAGAATATCACATCTTTTCTTCTGCTCCTCTTCACGGCGTACTGCCTCTAGCTGTGTGTATGGTCTGCCAATTAGTAACAAGACGGTGTTATGATACTAGCCAAACACGGAAGCGAAGGGGGCTGCCGTTGTCACGAATATACCAATAGGAACCGTCATGTGAGATACCAGAAATGCCTTCCGTCTATAGAAGCCGCAGCACCTGTCAATACTCGTCAAGGCTTTGCCAGAAGACTACGTTGCTGTTTGAGGCGGTGACACGGGGCTCTCCATATCTATACAGGCGCAGATATTGGCGTACAAGTCTCTAAAGCACATGTCTAAAAGTGTACAGACAGGGAAACAGGCGGCTCACATTGTTGGTAGAGCACGCTCAGAAGAACAACGTCGAGTGGCAGTCAACAGACTGTGGCTGTTTACCCCCATCCTCGGACGATACTCATGGCCAGTTCTTGGGGGTTGTTATCGGAGTTAGTCTGGATGTACAGACAGGGAACCCCCACGATCCAAGGAGTCGCATCACATGCTGACCAGAAGACTTTTCTGTAGTTGAGCAGAAGAATCCCGTCCCGTAAGCCTAGCCACTCACCGTCACGTCTTCCTTCCGGGACATGGACAGAAAGATCCGAAGGCAGAGAAGGAGTTCATGTCATGTAGCAATGGGCGTGACTTTTTTTCGTCTGGCTCTTGCAAAGGAATAGAGGTAAACTTGCCATGGCACCAGCCCAAGACAGGGAATAGAGGGACCTTGTAGACCTTGTGCATCACATCTTCCGTTTAGCCAAATCTTACAACCTTTTATTTTTTACAACACTCACCGCTATTTTGCTAGCATCCATACACGCTACGCGGCACAATGAGATAATACAGGATGAAGATACATTGACTGGATCGCCGAGTAGAGCACTATCCATATGGAACCACGGCCCAGAGTACCGGGATTTGTCAATCCCTGCCTTTTCGAAGGTCAAAGAGTAGCAGCCTTTGCTGCAATGAGATCTGACTTGGATGTCTGCTACTGCGGATTACAAGCATGTACGGTACTCATGTGATGCTCTGTCGGCCCCGAAACTCCAATGCCACGAAATCGTGCAGTGTGTCTGCTCATCTGGCACTTGAGCAACGAGAAGGTCTAGCCCGTAGTTGGAGTGGCCGCAAGATACGGCGGCCGTATCATACAGCTGGAGGGAGGAGTGAGAGGAAACAGCGAAAGTACTTCTGGATTCAGCATCTTGCAGACTTGCAGATCTCATTACATGAGGCCTCACCAGAAAGCCTCAGACAGAACCAACGAAACCCAAAGTGTTGTTATGGCGATATCAAGGCGACTGGAAAGCAGGAGCTTCAGCTGTGTTTTGTTTTCAACAACGTGCTCGCTTTTGGAGAGCTGCAACAGCTAACTGTAAAGTAAGGCTCTCCGAGCATAGAGGCCGGTGGTACCAGGACCAGATTACCAAGCTTCGCTTCTGCACTCACGTTGAAAACAAGGGATGGATTGGGGGGATTGGGTTGCTATTGGAGACCTAAAGTTAGGCTGCAACAGGACGTAGTTGATAGCAGGAAGATTGCAGTGAATCTCGCTGTGCTTCACACTTGACTTTGTCAGTCCCTCCTATCATGTGCCGGCAAGTGTTGTATTCTCGTGACGTATGTGCATATACACATGTTTTGGTTCTGTCTCTGGCCCGACCGTGTGTCCTGTATGTGTCCACCATCCGCTGGATCCGCCCGCTTCAGCCCCGTTCCTACAATGTCGGCCAGCCGGCCCACAGCCATGACCTCGGCGCACTCTTCGGGGCGGTCATTGGGCGTGTCGATCTCTTGTAACCCATGTTTCCGCGTGCAAGGAGCGACCGGGGCTGGCTGTATACTCAAATAGTGTGTTTAGTTACATTGTCTTCTGGCTTTTGTCCTCCTTCAGCTGGCGTTTGCTGAGTTTTTATGCAGGCGGACTTGGAAACGGGCTTCTTCGTTGGTGAAACAGAGAGGTAGTGGCTGAAGCTGAGGCTATGATTGGCTGGTCGTGAATTATTCAGGTGAAGATGTTTCTACCACAGCCGATCACGTTGTGTTTTTGGACTATTTAGTTTATGTAATAAGTAGAAAGACTGTTATTAAGTAGGTGACGTTGCTAACCCTAGAATAGTTCCTATCATTTTAGGAAGTCACGACCATCACAGAGTTCATCCCAAGTTTCATTTTAGGAAATGACCTCCAAGACTCGACAGGACTCGAGGGTTAGCGACAGTTGGTTCTTGCCACAGCAGTTCTTTCCGAAAGCAGTGTAGTACTTTAGACTAGACCCGAAAGAAGCTTAAAACGGCCGAGACAATGTGCCTTGGTCTTCTGCACCTGGAGTTTGTACCCTTTTGGTGGAATACAGGCCAAGAGGTACCTGCAACTGAACTTGTCATTTTCTTGACATTGGCATTGTACTTCGGAACAATGCCATTTTTCCTTGTTTTTTTTTTTGTTTTGTTCTTTTGGTGATTCTGATGGATCTACGACAGCTACTAGCTTTGCACTGACACATCTGGATTTGATGCGGGAGGTTATCAGACAGCAGAGCTATGCAAGATTCTGATATAATTGACTTTACGGTAAGCGGCGAATCACACAGAGCCCGCTCCGCTAGACTGGACAACCGCTCTGTCTCAGGCTCTTGACAGATTTCTGCATCCCGACATGCAAGCCAACCAGCTACATTGGCTTACCGAGTGAGGGTATGGGGGCGAGTCCGCTTAGGAGTATAGTAGAGTAGAGTAGAGCAGAGTAGCGGCAGCACAGGTCATGTTTTCTATTTTGGTGGCCTGTTTGTTATCTTGAAGTGTGGAATATGATCCCAGAAAGTCTTTCGGTTCCTCACCGCCGGACAGATGAGGGCAATCAAGTAAACAAAGCCATTCTCCCGAAGAAAAACAAAAGAAATACCTTGTAAGCTTCGAGTCCGTATGCGTATCCCTAGAAGGTCTCAGCGGGCTCTTTTCCACCAGACTCTGTTCTCTGCTCCAAATACTTTTACAGGGAACGGGAAGAAAGTAAGAAACTAAGGTTGGGCATCAATCATCCATCAAGACAGCCGAATAGGCTTGAGGAAGAGGGCGTTGTGTTTTTTTTTCCATGGTTCAAGGGTTGGATTCCTTGGTTCAAGTCCCCCATGCAAAGGGTTTCTTTGCCGGGTTTCCTGAGGGCTTCATTGATGCCCAATGACACTGGGCTGGGCTTGGTTGGATTTGTAGTTTCTTGAATTTTTTTCTTGAATTCTTTTATTTTCTTTTCAATTTTTTCTTATTTCTTATTTCTTATTTGTTTAATTTCTTTTTTAATTTCTTATTTCTTTTGAATTTCTTCCTTTTTTTCTTTTTTTCTTTTCTTCCTGTTTTCCTCTTTTTCCTGTGCTAAATATTCCCAAGCCAGCATATGCAGGAAGATCTATACCTACTTCCCCCTCAGCTCGACTAAGTTTTCCTGCCATTTATCTCTCGTATTTATCTCTCCCCTCTTTTAATTCCTCTGTTACTTTTCTTCTTTTTTTATGTCTGCATCTTGAAATGTTCTCGTCCTATCGCTTGTCCTTGGAGAAATCCTTGGCTATTGGTGGTGATATAGGATCCAATACAACGGCATGTATGGGCCAGAGCTCGGACGAGCTAGCAGGTGTAAAACGTAGGGGAAAAGAAACATAATGTGCGGGAGCCAGACAGCTTCGCCTTGGGAGGCAGCACAAAGCGTTCGGAAAGGTAGATTAAGAACTTGCATATGGACCTGAGGCGGGAAGAATAGAACAGAGAAGAAAGAAAAGCCCGAGGCAGAGAAGACTCTTCATGAAACATCTGATATGACTTACGACAAGCCTAGTATTATAACGGGGTGTTATATGATGTAGTGCCCTAGCGTACAAGCCTCCTATTTTATATCTGCTATGATAGCAAGTGTCGACGTCGACTAGTCGTTGGTTGTCGAGGTCCAATCGGACCCAGTTAGTTGCCTTGCTATAATTAGGAGTGTTTCTTTTCTTCCTCTTACACATGAAGGAATCTTTATGATTGATGTCTTTGAATGACGGCTGATCCCTGCGACATGATCCATGCACCGTTTACAATACAACATACCGCCCATAGTGCTATAGGTGTAACAGAGCGTGGTGGCTTAGATGCTGCTGTCTGGGCTGTCTGGGCTGGACGTTAGCTTAGGGCTTGGGGGCTTGCTCTAGAATCAACACAGACAGTACTTGGGCATGTCGTACAACCCCTCTAGCCGCTTGCAGAGACAAATCAGGCTAGAGGCAGACAAGCCCAGTTAGTTCATGTCATTGTTCCCCCGTTTTCTAGTGACTGGAATACGAAGAGGGGGATCTTGGTTGAAACCTTTGGCGGGAAGGAACTTGCAAATTGCTGTAGAACAACGAGAGTTTGCTGCTTCGCGCTCGGAGTAGAGCAGCAGGGCGGTAGTATATTATCTAGTAGAGGGTAGGATAGTAGTGTAAGCCCCGTTGTGTATATAGGAAATGCTATAGCAACGGCTGGTATCAAATCAAAGGTGCAAGCAGCTCTCCGCCCGAGACAAAGGAAGACTATGAGCAGGCTCCCCCCCCCTCCAATGTCTGCATCTATTACTCAGTGTGCCTGGTACAGCTCCTGGTGGACGGACCACCTTTGCTGAAAAAAAGAAAGCCCTCCACTTCTTAATAGGTACCTAATAATACAGAGCACAGGTAATAATGTTAGCTGACATGACATAACGCTCGACGCTTCTGATATATATAAACAGGTGCACTCCGCCCCGAATCATAACTAGCACTGACCACCTTCAAAAGAAACTGGAGCCTGTTTTTCCCTATGGACTTGCTAGCGGCAGAGGCACAAGGCATACTTTGAAGCTTGGAATCACGAGAACGCCTTATTCAGACCAGCCCACCCACGCTCCAAGTCGGGGCGAAGAGCCATGCTACAGTGCTCGCTGCTGTATCCATGCTAACTGGCTTCATAAACCAAATGTGCCGGACAGGGAAACGGATGCCTGCTTGCTTGGCTCACGTGATATAGTAGCACTAATAAGCATACACACACGCACACACGCACACACGCACAATGAAGCAAAATCTATCTGCACTTGCATTGGCATCCGTGCAACATGCTCACTACGACAAGCGGGCTACTGTTAACGCAGTCAGGGCAAGAAAAGGGTTGGACGCAAAAGAAGCCCTAATAACACCCCTTGGATATAGCAGCGTGCCCTGGGCCGCCGCCGCAAGCCGGCTGTAAAAAAAGAAGTGTGATGTGACGTTGATGTCATGTATTGGAACAGCCACACAAAACGTATGGAAGCTATGAAAAGCTTCTTTTGCCTGTTGGTTATGGGCGCCTGGTAGAAAGAAGCATGCAAGTGCAGATATGGTGAGGTCATACAGACATCGCATCTCTGTAGCACTAGTGATAGTACAGACAGGCTGGGTCACATAACTTGCTCGATTCATGTGAGAGAGCCGGTTTCCTTCTGCACGCTTTATTGTTTCGAATTATGTGTTTTTATGTTGTTTTATCTTTCTCCAGCTGTTGTCTGTCAACAGCCCACGGGCCGCCTTACTTTCCAGCTTTCTGTTTATTTTTTGTTCATGCATGCTGTAGAAGCATTACTTTATCTACAGAATGAGCTACCCACGTTTCGTGGCATGAGGAGGCGGGGACCCTCTAGTTCCACGTAAAACTTCCCCAAGTATCTCTCAAGTATAATCATTTCTTTTTTCACTGTTTCTCGAGCTTGAATAGTTGAAGCCTAGAGTGCCTTTGGAACTCACCCCTCCCGATGCTTCAATTACTACTAAAGGAAAAGAGTTCCGCAAGGGTACATTGGAGCCAGAGGAGGGGGGGGGGTGTGTAAAGACTGATCGAGATTTCTACCTTGAGAATACCCCATGGCATCTGCATGCATGCATTTATCTTGGGCTACTGCTCAGAAATGCGTGGGCATGCTGAACCTCCCAATGGGCAAAGCCTGGGGGCTGCTTTGATGCATGCCCTCCCCCCGACACAAGGTTACTCTGTGGCCGAGATATCTGTGAATGTGGAATTCACAAAGGATCTCAAGCATACACAATACAATGTGTGTGTCTTTGTGCATTTTTGCACATATGCATCTCCATGATGGCATCACTCCAGGTTGATTGGCCAACTGAAGAGCTGCATGTTTGCTGTGCCTCTTCATGGGGCCCCTCCAGTCCGACTTGGCCGTGTCTTGTCGGTTTGTTTCGTTTGGGCTCACTTTACCACTGCCAAGGGTCGAAGTACTTGCTCACCTTCTCGCGAGAGCTGGCCCCGGGCTGTATAAAACCCAGACACCTTCTCGCGGTTCGTTCTGGTTTTGACTGGCTGTGCTCTCCATCTCCTCCCTCTTCTATCAGTACACACTTCTCTCGAAGTCTCTCTTTATCAAGCCTACACCACACCACACCACAGCACCCCACCCTACACTCTCTCACGCCTACTTGTTATTACTTGCACTCTCCCCTCCTACCCACACGCCTAGCCCTTTGTTAATACTGAACTTTGGGCCCTCCGGTCCCTCTTCTAATTTCTCTCCATTTTTTCTATTGCTCTGCTCTCGACGCAATAACTGTCCGGGAAACTATTTTTACTCTTCCTCTCGCCCGCCTTCTTTGTCCCCCACTTCTACCTCTTCTCTTCCTTTTTTATCTTCTTTTTGACGTTTCTCAAAAACCGAGTCTTGCTATCTCGACCAAACTTCCACTACTATTCTGTTGTGGTGCACAGTAAGTCTCTGGTTCTGTTTCCCTTGCTGTGTTTCTGATTTTCCTGTTGCTCCCTCCTCCTCTGTGTTCTTGTCCCTGCTCGCCCAATCTCTGCCCTTGCTTGTCTGTCTCCCGTCCATTATTTGTCTTTGCCGGGTATTCTTGCTTTGTCAAACGCTCGATTTCCTGGCAGATAGCTTGGCTGCAAAGTATCTCGAGTAATTGGACGTCTTGTCCATAATCAAGAGATGAGGTTATCTCCCCCGGGGCCAGATAGGGAAACTGCCTCTTTTTTTATCAGACGGTGTTACCCCACCAGTTTTTTTTCCCCTTCCCTGTCATGCAAGCTTCTTTCCTTTTACCTGGTCTTCTTACTCCACCTCTCGACAACAACAGGAAGGAAGGAGGAAAAGAAAGGAAGGAAGCCGCCTTGTCTCGTCTCGTCTTGTGGTGATCTCCACTCTGGGCACCGAGACTTCGTTTGTTTTCCTTTTTACCTTTTTCCTTTTTTCTTCCTTTTTTCTTCCTTTTTCCACTTTGCCTTTTTCTTGTTAGCCTGTGCGCCCCACTTGCACTTTCTGTTCCAGCAGTTACGGTTTTGGTTTTGCATTGTCTTTCACCGCTTGTCCTGCTCCTTCCTATTTCACCGACTTGACTTACAGAACCTCCTGCTCTCTTTATGCTGTCTCCTCCTCGTCAAACTTGTTCTTTTTCCTTTTTTTTTTCTTCTCTTCATAAGTCTTTTTTCACCTGAGTTCACTAACATTGATTGCTGTTGCTTTAGACTCCCTCCCATTCTTGCAGCACTTTGTAGTGTTGCCCTCTCTTATTCTCTATAGACTTGCGATCTTTCACTTTACATCGCCCTTTTTTTTCTCGAGGGGGGAACTCGCCCGCCCCAGCTGCATCTTGTTTCTCTGAAGCAAGAACTTCTCACGAGGGCCTTTCAACACCTTCCTGCTCACCCGTCTCATCTTTCTTCTCTTCTTTTTTTATTACTCCCCTTCCACAACCCACCCACAATGGTCTCAGCAATGACACCCCCATATTACGACAACGGCCACGTCGACACCCGCTACTTCGCCACTGAAACTGATTCCTTGCTAAACGATACTATGATGGACAGCGGGATCGACTCCGGAATCGACATGTCCCCTCAAATGCTAAGCCGAAAGGACTCGACTATGACTGGTGGCTCTCTGTTCTCCCACAAGCCCGAAGACGCCTGGGCCGTTGACATGCAGTCGATCCCGTCCACGACTGGCCCGGGGGGCATGGCGTCCAATGCCCCGACCTTCTTCCCTACCGACGTCACCTCGCAGACTCTCATTGGGGCCACCAACGCCGGAAACTGGGCCATGGCCCACAATGCGGCTGTCATGGGTGTTGACACAGTGGTCATGCCCCAACAGTTCGACGCCATGGACGGCAGTGCCTTTGGCTCCATGTTCCCCCAGTCTGCCATGATGGCACCAAACGGAGCGTTCGGCGACATGGCCGGGATGTACGGCGGCATGGTCGCGCCCAACGGCGTTGCCAACCCGGCCGGGAACATGAACATGGATGTCAACGTCAACGCCAGTGTCAGCACCATCGACGCCCTTCACGCAGTGTCCGTGGGCTCCAAAAAGTCCGCCATGGCACAGGCCGTGCTCCAAGAGCTGCGCCGGGGAGACGGCATCCGCAAGAAAAACGCCCGCTTTGATATCCCCGCAGAGCGCAATCTCAACAACATTGACCATCTGATCTCGCAGTCAACAGATGAGCAGGAGATCAAGGAGCTGAAGCAGCAGAAGCGGTTGCTACGAAACCGCCAGGCAGCGTGAGTGCACCCAGCCCCTCCACACATATCAATATAACAACACAGGAAGTATGCCTTGTACTGTATCTTGCATTTCCGCTAACCAGATTTTCCCACCAGCCTCGACTCGCGTCAACGCAAGAAAATGCACACTGAGCGTCTGGAGGACGAGAAGAAACACTTCACCGCCCTCATCACCGACATGGAAGAGGAACTCACCATGCTCCGAAAGGAATATGAGCACATGGCTGTCGAAAAGCAGCAGCTCCAGGGCTACCTGCAGAGTATTAGCCTAGAAAAGGAAGACCTCCTCCGCGAACACACGCTGGAGACGTCGGGCCTACATAAACAGGTCAAGTCTCTAACTGCCCGCGTGCACGAGTTGGAGAATGAAGCCTTCTCGCTGCGCGGCGGCAGACACCCCCCCAACGACGCCCTGGCCGCCGGCAACGGCCTGGGGCCTTACTCCCCCGTTGATAGCAACAACAATACCTCCTCCCCCTCACCCACCGCGACCAGCTGGAATGCTGCGACTGCTGCGGCCGGCACACTGGCCCACCCCGAGATTTTTGGAGTAGACCCCAAGAAGATCAAGCAGGAAGCCACTGCCAGCCCGCAGCAGCAGCATGTCCAGCAGCACGTGCCCATGAACCAGGCCGAGCTGTCGTCGGAAGAAGCCGCTGCAGAGCTCAGCGCTGCTCCTGGCCGTGGCCAGAGCAGCCTGCTCTTTATGCTCTTCCTGGTGGGTGCCTATGTCATCTCGAACGACCCCGCGAGCACGGCCATGTCTATCTTGCCGCCTGTCTCCGAGGACATTCGTGTGACTACGACGAGCCTTCTCAAGGGGCTCTTCAAGGAGGCTGGCGTCGAGGCGCCCTTCATCGGTGCCTCATCGGCCTCAGCCTATGCCTCCGCTACTGCTGCCGCTGCCGCTTCTCCCGCGGCTACTGACAGCTGGATGCAGATGCTGAGCGCCGGGTCCGCTGTCGCCAGTGCCGCCAACGTCGACCTCTCGATGCTTGGCTCGCTGAGCGACATGCTGACGGCGCCTTCTTTTGACCAAGAACGCGAGAGCCTGTTCACACTGTCTACAGTGCAGTACGCCAACACGATCCGGGCTGGTATCGCCAGCCCCGTGACTGCGGCTACTGCGCCGCGCAGCAACACCCCCGGCCGCGAAGCCCGTGCTTCGGCTGCCGGGGCTGGTGCCCGTGCGGCGTCTCCCGCTTCTGCTACGGCCTCGGCCGGTGCTGCCGACCTGCGAAATCTAGTCGGATCGCTGGGCGCTCTGAGCAGAGCCCCCCACACCGCCGAGGCATGCTCGCGCTCTCTGCTTCAGGACCTCGTTCCTGTCTCCCTGGTGCGCAACTTTGCCGACCTGGTTACCGAGGCCCATAGCCGCTGCATGCTTGCTCTTGATGCTGCTGTGCGGGCCTCCAAGGCTTGAATCGTCGTGTGCTGCCCCCACGCGATGCCTTGAACCATTCTTCTTTGAACCAAACTACACACCCTCGCCGGAGTGTGTGCTTCTTTCTCTTCTTTCTGTTAGGTCTGTTCGTGGTCTCTGCGGTGGCTGGAAAGTGTCAACCCGTTTCTCTCGTCTAGCCTGCACCGTGTATTACCACTGCCACTGCCGCTGCTGTGTGCCTTGCCCCCATCCCCCCCTCCCATGTCCCATGTGCCCTGTCGCGAGGGCATATACACTCGTTGCGTTGACGTCCCAGTACCGGGTGTCAGTCACGTGCTTTTCCTTCTTCGTCCCTTGCGCTCGCTCCGTCTTCTCTTGCTTTCTTTGCTCTTGTTGGCTTCGACCTTTGCTAGCGCTGCCTGCTTGTTCCCATTGCCTGCATATTCTTTCGCTGTTTTCTGTCTTGTGCTTCCTCGCTTCACTTTTCGTTTGCCTTCTTTCTTCTGTTCCCTTTCTGCTCTCTTTGTTTTCTTTGCTTGCCTTCTTCACGCCTCAGATTGATATGACCTTTGACTCCCCCCTCCCCTAACTTCACAACATTGATGACGACCTCCACGACTACGACGACGACGATAATGATGACCACTATTATGGAATATCTTTGGATATCTCCTGCCAGCTGCAACGACCTGGTATAGCATCCCTCCACTCATTTCCACCCGACCATGAGCATCTTGCTACGCTATATCCGGGTCTACAGTCTTGGCCTTGCACTGTTGCTTTTCAGGGATCTGCTTCTTCATGCGCAGAATCACCTTGTTCTCTCTTGGGTTCACGTTTTCACTTGCAACCCCTTTTCCAGATTTCTTGCAAATCTCAGCCTGCGTCTCACTTCTTGACATGACACTCGTTTCTTTTTCGTCCAGATTTGAATTCCTCAAGCAACTCTACCCGCAGCAAAGCCTGCCCCGCCTCCCTCTTTCAAGCCTACACTCGTTCATCCACCTGCATTCACTCGCTTCCAGTCAGCGTTTCTGATGTTTCAGAGACAAAACGTCCACTCGCTTCTTGAACACGCCCAGAACCTCTTCTCCGCGGCGTCCACACGTACCAAATATCTTTATCCAACTCAGTCGATCCAACTTCTCCCCGCCGTCTTTCGTTTCTATACTGTCTGTATAGGCGCAGTGCGCAATAAGCCGTGCCTGTCCACCCAGCTTGCTTTATACCGCTACCAGGGACATTTCCATGCCCGGGCCTCCTCCCAACTTCAATGCGATCTTATGCCTCTCTTTATCGATGCTGTCAAGCTTCTGAACTTGATCATTACAACAACCAGAGGTCAAGTGACGGTGGTATCTCAACAGGTTACACAAGTCTTGCTTGGTCCCACTATTAGTGTTACACGGGCCGGGATTCTTGTGTTACACAAGACCATCCCTCAACCTCATTTTTAACAACCCACTCTCGAGCTTTGATATCGAATGTGATGGTCTTTTTGCTATTTTCAAATTG
>JAXHKQ010000151.1:0-43948 GCA_038407185.1 Chalaropsis ovoidea | reverse complement strand
ATTTCAACCACAGACTCTAGCAGCTCCACTGCCTCTTTGACTTGGCCATTAGCAAGATATGCTCCTGCAAGCATATGCTGTGATGCTAGTCTATCTGGATGATCAGCTGCCAATGTTACTGCCTTGATTTCAACCACAGACTCTAGCAGCTCCACTGCCTCTTTGACTTGGCCATTAGCAAGATATGCTCCTGCAAGCATATGCTGTGATGCTAGTCTATCTGGATGATCAGCTGCCAATGTTACTGCCTTGATTTCAACCACAGACTCTAGCAGCTCTACTGCCTTTTTGACTTGGCCATTAGCAAGATATGCTCTTGCAAGCTCATGCTGTGATGCTAGTCTGTCTGGATGATCAGCTGCCAATTTTGCTGCCCTAATTTCAACCACAGACTCTAGCAGCTCCACTGCCTCTCGAATACGCCCATCTTCGTAAAGGCATCTGCCCACTTTGAAGGCCAAGTCAGAAGCATCTCGGAAGTTTCTTTTCTCTGTTTCACAAATTCGAAGTGCATGAGGCAAGTACTGTCTCCAGAGATGGCGGGTTTCCCATTCATACTCTGGAAACACCCGCGTCATATGGTCAAGCGCATCTTGCCTTCTTCCGTCTGCATCATCTTGGCTTTGGCACCACAACTGCGTCGTGAGGTGGACCAGGCTGTGCATATCGTACAGCTCGGGGTTTTGTTGTTGTCGAAGAAAGTTGTATCCGAGCAGTGTGCCAATGGCATTTGTCATTTGCTGTGCAGTTGCGAATTTCGGAAAAAGGGACTCGGGGATGGCTTTTGGCTCGATATGTGCGATGAATGAGAGTAGGGTGGCTGCATGTGGATTCTCATCTTTAAGACGGTTAAATGAGATGAGCCATGTGGTTGCGACAGCACCCTGAGAGCGATCGTGGTGCGCTCTGTCATGGTGTCTGGCCTGGAGTAGCTCGATCTTGTCTTGGTCGGTAGTTTCAAAGGTTTGAATATATTCGGAAATGGAGACGTTCGAATTCTTGTTCATGTATCCCGCTGCCTGCGAAATGGCCAAAGGGAGGTAGGTGAGATGTTGCACTAGCGTGGCGACCAAGTTATCGTCCACCACTTGACCTTTACGATTTAGCGACTTCTTCAAGAAACTAGTCGCTTCCTCTGGTTTCATTTCTGACAGGCCCATAGATGTCATGTCGTTGGTTAAACCCACCACTTCCTCAGAACGAGTGGTGATAAGAATCCGTCCGGTTTCACTCTGTGGAAGAAAGTCCAAGATTCCCCTCTGCGGCGGACCGTCGAGAATTTTGACATCGTCAGCATTGTCGGCAATTAGAAACCATTTTCCAGCCTTCTTTGAGCTGAAATACTGCTTCAAAATCTTCTTGGGATCCTTATCTTCGGCGAATTCAATATTGAGAGCCTGGCCAAGCTCTTCGACAATCGTCTTGCAAGAGTCCTCAAAGCTGGCCATGGTTGCAACGGTCAGCCATACGACAGAATAGTCAGGCGTCTCGGTCTTCACCCAGTGCGCCAGCTTCAAGGCTACCTGGGTCTTGCCCATGCCCCCTAAGCCAACAAGAACGATCTGTTGGAACCCGGCCTCAGCGAAGAGCATATTTTTCAAAGCATCGATTGTGTCTGTACGTCCGGTGAAGTTTGGGTTTTCATAAAAGGGAATAGAATGAATTGCATGGCCTTGAAAAGAATCGAATCATTAGCTGGATAACTACATAACGGGCTCGGCCTTCTTGTTGTACTAACACTCTAGTTCCACGGGCTGCGGAAGCGTTTGACGCGCAGGCCCAGCATTAACGTCTTTAGTACAGGCGTCGACAAATTTTATGATGTCTCTTTCGTATTCGTTGAGGTAGTTGATGGTGTGTGCCGAGATTTTGCTCGACTTTTTCCATTCCGAAAGCGTGACATCTTCTAGGCCTTTCTCGACATTGAACCGGTAGTATCCTCCACGAGCATGGTACTTGTCTCTAAGCCGCAAGTGTGCCTTCTTGGAAGTGGTTGCCATAGCCTTGAGCGCCTTTAGAATATCGAGTCTTCTATCGCCAATGCTAACAACATCGCCAAGACCCGTGCCAATGCTGAGGATTTGCATCTGCGCTCGGCCTGGGAACTGTCTCTCGGCTTCTGAGATGAGAATCTCGCATGGATTGTTGTAACCGAAGCCAGCATCCACGAATTCAATCTCATCGCGGCCGACTTTAATTGGCTTGAAGAAAGTAGTTGCTGCGGAGGTGGCTCTGGCCACCTGCCAGATAGTGCACCCTTCAAAGTTGTCGCATGTGTCGTAGGTATTGAAAAGGGTCGGCAGTGAATCGACGTTGTCCTTGGTGATGGCCAGCACAACACTACATTGTGAAAGATTTTAGCGATACGAGTCTCTGAGGGTATATGTAGAGGAAACATACGTCTTGGTGCATGAGTTGTCGCGGAAGAACATCTCCCCGTGTGTGCAAAAGTCGGTTGTAGACCGCTTCATTTTGCGTTCCTCCACACATATTGGCTCAACACAGTGCTCTCGGACCGCCTGTTTAATAGCAGCCTCCAAGCTTGTGGCGGAAAAGGCGCCTGACATCGATACCGGGAATAATGACGTCAGTTTCGGAGTAAAAGCTTTTTGAGCAAGCTTCCTGTATGCGATAATACAATCTCCGACCGTCATACGCAATCTGCCAAGCATAATAGCCATAATGCTGGAAAGGTGTCAGTTGGCTTGCCAAACATGAATATGTAGGTAGATATGGAGCCATACCCTCCAGTGCTTGTACCACCAATGAGGTCAAAGTAGTCACAAGGCTTCAGTGCTTCGGTAAGGCTTAGTGCCTCTTGCAGCTTCTTCATGATTCTTTCCAGAATCAAGAGGCTGGACAAGCCGCGGATGCCTCCGCCATCTGTATCGAGTCAGTAATGGTATAATGGCGGGCAAGATCAGGGTGGGTGGCGTACCGAGAGAAAGAATTCTCAATGGCCGGGAGTTTAGATCGGACGGTGAGGCTGAACTCATCTTGTACTAGGCAACACAAGAGAGCCAGAAGAAAAGAATATGAGCCAAAGGTCGGCGTCGAGGAAAATGAATGGCACAGAGGAATAGTCGATCCACAAGATTTGAGAGGAGGGAAGATGCAGGTGGGTGTGTGTCACGTTGATGATAGTGGCGTGTAAGAGAGCGAGGAAGAGGCCGAAAAATATGCAATAAAGAAAGACAAGGCGGCAGACAATTCGATCAGGAGAATATTCCATCTCGCCCGGTGTATGTTGGTCACGTGCAAGCATATCACGTAGACTTGCTGCCCAACAGTGTGACGGATCATGCATGTTCTGTTGCACTGGGCGTGCGGGGTTGAGGTCTGCTTTGAACGTAGGTAATACCCGCGTCAATGTTCATCACTGCAGAATAAGTTTCCTGTGAATCTTTATATCGTTTTCCTGTATTGTGATAGAGATTTTCTGGATTACTCACGACTCCAAAAAATGGATCGTCAGTGTGCTATTCTGCTTCAAATAGTATGAACTTGTTGGCGGATTTGAGCTCCGAGCTTTAAGCTCTGGGCTCATGTAATAACTTACTACTTAAATTGATGACATGCTTTATTGGGGCATGAAGTATAGCCGATGTTTAACCGGCGACGGCTTAGACTGACTGGCTGTGTAGGAGGGAGAGTTACTAAGAGCAGCTCGATGCTCAGATATATTCTCCTGCATAAGCCGTATATCTGGACTGTCCCCAACCAGGCTGCTGCTCGTGACTGCCGTGTTGACATCGACATCAACATCGACATCTGCAACTACTCCAGGCAAATACAGCTACCGCCTCTCTCGGCCAACCGGATTTTGGCTGTCATAGCTCCAAATTGTTGAGGTACCACACGTCTCCCCCTTCCTGTTAGAGAGCTTGGCTCCACACTGCCGGACCAATAGGAGCAGGCCGTGACAATTCCCCTCCAGAACAGCAGCCGTCAAGCTAGCCAAGGGGACCAGAATATTTGGGGAACCACTTAAATAACAGGCTGGGGGGGACGGGACCACTAAAACAAGAACTTGTCAAGGAAAGGACTCACACCCTTGTGTCATAGAAACACACGGAACGTCGAACCACTTCACATCAAAATGGCACAGGCACAAGAGCCCCGCGATTCCGCGGCGGCAGCTTCTATTTCAGCTGGCGCTCCTGCCTCTGCTCCATCTGCAGCTTTTCCCTCGTCTTCTTTCTCTTTCTATCCCTCATACGATTCTTTGTCTGCTCCCTCTGCACCCGCCTCTGTTTCCCCTCATTCTCTCTCTTTTGCCTCTACTGCGACGCAACGCCTAGAGTCTATTTCGTCCCACATGGCTTCCTCCGCCGCCGCCTCCGCCCCTGCATCTGATGCATCCATCTTCAGCGCCGAGCTGGTTCCTCAGGCGCCTGAAGATGCTCTTTTTGGCCTGATGAGATCGTACCGCGCGGACACTGATGACAAGAAGGTCGACCTGGTGAGCGTTATTTCTGCCTGATATCTCAGTCACACACTGCCATCACACACTGCCATCACACACTGCCATCACACAAACACACCTGCCACTACCCCCATCTCCATCCCCAGTCACACAAACACATATGCCACTACCCCCATCTCCATCGCCGTCTTGCGCTTCCCCTCGCTAATCTTTTTCTCTCTTCTTCTTGACAGGGCATTGGCGCTTACCGTGATGAAAATGCAAAGCCGTGGGTCCTCCCTGTCGTCAAAAAGGTACGAACCAATACTCTCTCTCTATTACCTCCCCCTAGCTGACTCACCCCCTCCCCTCCACCATGACCATAGGCCGAAGCTATCCTCGCCGCCGACCCCGAGCTGAACCATGAATATGCCCCCATTCTGGGTGTTCCCGCCTTCACCAGCAAGGCTGCTGAGCTCATCATCGGCGCCTCCTCGCCGGCTCTGGCTGAGAAGAGAGTCTCGTCGGTCCAGACCATCTCGGGAACTGGCGCCGTGCACATGGGAGCTCTGTTCCTGAGCAAGTTTTACCGCGGAAACCGCCAGGTCTACATCTCCAACCCCACTTGGGCCAACCACACCCAGATCTTCAACAATGTCGGCCTACCCGTGCTTCAATACCCCTACTTTGACAAGGCCACCCGCGGCCTGGACTTTGACGGCCTGATGAAGTCTCTGTCCGAGGCCCCCGACCGCTCCATTGTCCTGCTTCACCCTTGCGCCCACAACCCCACGGGAGTTGACCCGACTCAGGAGCAGTGGAAGCAGATTTCCGACCTGCTGAAGAAGAAGAAGCACTTCCCCTTCTTCGACTGCGCCTACCAGGGCTTCGCTTCCGGTGACGTTGCCCGCGATGCCTGGGCCATTTCGTACTTTATCGACCAGGGCTTTGACATGCTCATTGCCCAGAGTTTCGCCAAGAACTTTGGTCTGTACGGCGAGCGTGCCGGCTGCCTTCATGCTGTTGCCTCGGGCGCCAGTCTTTCTGCCGATGCCAATGTGGCTGCCCGCGTGGCCTCTCAGCTGGCCATTCTGCAGCGCTCCGAGATTTCCAACCCTCCACTGTACGGTGCCCGTATTGTGGCGGTGGTGCTCAACGACGATGCTCTGTACGAGGAGTGGAAGGACAACCTGCGCACCATGTCAGGCCGCATCATTGCCATGCGTACCGCGCTGCGCAACAAGCTGGAGGAGCTCAAGACGCCCGGCACGTGGAACCACATTACGGATCAGATTGGCATGTTCAGCTTCACGGGGCTATCGCCGGCCCAGGTCCTGCGCATCCGGGAGGAGTCGCATATCTACATGACCAACAACGGCCGGATCAGCATGGCTGGTCTCAACACGCGCAACGTGGAGTATGTCGCGCAGGCCATTGACAAGGTTGTGCGCGAGGTCAGCTAGATGCATGCTTGATGCTTGGTGGGTTGAGTAAGTGAGTGTACGTGTATGGGATTAATAGTACTGGGATGGATCCAGGTGTTATTTTTCGGGATTTCTTGTTTATTGTCTTGCTTTTTTTTTCAGTTTATCTTTTTGTCATCTTTGGTATTCACCACCTTTCCCTCGGTATACTTTTTCTCCCCACTTCGTGACCGTCTCTCTTGTATTTTTTTTTCTTTGTGTTCACCTATCTCTTCCTGGCCCCCACTCCAAGGACGTGGCCGAATCGGCTTTCGTCTTTCTCTCTGCTTGGGTCGTGGCCTTACGGCCGACCAAAGCCGCCGACTTGCCCTGTGCCCGCGGTTCTTATCTGATAAAGGCCTGGCAGGCAGATTGGCTTTGGTTGTTTGGGGGGGGTTTTTTCTTTCTTCTTTCCTCTTTTCTTATCAGATCTCTCAGCTGGTGCCCGGCCCCGTCGGGGACCTTCTTAGGCTCTCGTCGTCGGGAAGGTTTCCGCGGGCTTGGACTGGGAGATCAGACCCGGCCTACGGACTTGGTGGTTGTTAGTTAACCCTTGTGTTGTGTCTTATGTAAACATTTAACCCTAGTCTACACTGTGCATTAAACATTCGGCGATGCCATTGTTTACATTCCTTTGGTGGTGTTCATGCAATGCAGTCCAATTGTTTCCTCGAGCGACTTTATTTGCATGAGGGATCCCTTGGATGGTTGCTTCTTGGAGAAGAGGGCTTCCGAGGTTCTGGTTGCAATGTTCCCCTTGCGTGAGAATGCGTACGCAATTAAGCCAGAGCCAGAGCCAGAGCCAGACACAGACACAGACACAGGCTCAGACTGGACAGACTGGACAGACTCAGACAACAAGGAGCAAGAAGCACGACAACTGCTAGGCTGTCCGTCCGTGCCTTGATCTGTTTCGTGGTTGCTGGCGCTGTTGCTAAGGGAGGGGTCTTGACAATGGGCAATGCAGGCTGTATGCAGGGTCCAGGGCGCGGCTGTACGTGGAAGAGAAACATGGATGGGATGGTGGGAAGGAATTCTAGTCAGCGCTTGACAAAAGTGTACGTATTGGAGGGGAACAGCGGCAAGGGCAGTGTTCTGGGGGGAGGGGGAGGGGGAGAGTGTGAGTGTGAGTGTGGGAGTGTGCGAAACGGTGGTACATGGTACATGGCATGGCATAGTTGTGCACGAGGCGTTGTGCAAGCGACTAACAGTGACGAAAAAAGACAAAGACACGGCGGCAGAGAGAGAAGAATCACTGGCAGACTGCTTGCACTGATACCGGATAGCTGCATAAGCGCAGAGAAACAGCCGCCCGCTTAGTTGCATAAAGCAAGCGGTGTGCGAAACGGAAAGCGCATGAAGACGAGGCAGTGCGCGACACAGTGCACACGGTGCTCCGCACAAAAATGAGATGACTAAGCGGCTGGTTGCCTGGCCAACGAGGCTGCGCTGTTTACTTTTCTTTTTTCGCTTCACCAGAACAGGGTCCATGTTCTTCATGGGGGGTTCCACGGCTTGACGACCAGCGGCCACAGCAACAGCAGAGGGGGCTAAGGGCCAAGGGCCAAGGGGCCAAGGGGGGCGTGTCTGTTCTGTCTCTACTGTCTCTCGATCGGACTTGGGCTGCTGAGGCCCCGACAGGCCAGCCCAGCCAGCCCAATCCCGGACGCAGGCGAGGTGCTTGACTGAAGAACAGACACAGAAGCTTTGTTATGGCTTCTGCTTTTGTTCATTTACCAGGCCGAAGCCTTCCTTTTTTTTTCACCTTCTTTTCTCCTCTCTTCTTCTCTTTTGTTTACTATCACGACTTTTTGCTGCCACGGCTTCATTCCTTGCTGCTCTGCTTCCATTGGCTGCGGTCTCCGTTTTTCTTCTTGCCTTGTGGCTTGTATTTGTCTTGCCAATTGTTGATCTTCCGCCGACCATCGCCTTGTTTCTTTGTTGTTGCGCCTCACAGCATTCCAGCCGACCACCCACCAACGCTTCCCTCCTTAGGGACTGCTTGACCTTGACCACCTGTCGCCTTCCGGTTTGACCATGAATCACCGTCGCACCCCGCAGACCCCGACGCGGCCGCCCGAGTACATGCTTCCCGGCTACGACCAGGACGCCGACGATTCGCCTGCTCATGGCGGCGCTGCCGTGCGGCTGCTAACGTCGGCCGAGGAATACGACGCCAGTCCCACGCGACACCACCAAGCGTATGTTATCACCAAACAAAAGCTCACCACCAGCACCACCGCTCCCCCCATTCCAGTGTCTCCATTGCCCCCTTTGCCCACCTAGTCAGTGGTGCCTGAGGGCCATCAGCATACACATACACCACCACGCCCGCGCCTTGGAATCCTGTCAAGGAACAGCATTCCAGCTGCGCACGAGATGTCTCCCTGGCCTCCCTTGGACCCTGCAAAGACCGTCAAGAAGAAGCCGTTGCCCAAGATGGACGACGGCCCAACTTGCCTCCCCGAGTTGTCTGGCCCAGCGGTCGCTTCGTTGTCTTTGTCCTTGAGAGCCGCATCAGCAACACAGTTTCCAACAAGTCCGCCGAAGAGAGCCGGTCCCTGTCCTCCTCCTCCAACGTGTCCGCCGAAGCCAGCGGGAGCATATCTTCCTCCTCCTTCAACGAGTCCGCCGAAGAGAGCCGGAGCATACCCCCCTCCCCCATTACCACCCCCGCCTGCCCACCCTGCCGTCCTGCGCCTCAAGAGACGACCCTTGGCCACCGCCCTTATAATGCATGGTGATCACCCCACAGAGTGGCCCCCAAGGCCCAGTTGCGAGAGCTGGCCCGAGAGCGAGCCTTTGATGCTGCCCGTCATCCCCCAGGGCAAATCTCCCCGCCGCCAGGACATACAGCATCACCAGCCGCCGCAGAACCCCGCCCAGGCCCCCATCCCATACAGCAACCCCCCTCCGAACATGGTCCCTCGCCCAATCAGCAGAGGCAGTGCCAACTCCCACAGAGTACCTGCTTTGACCGCCGTCGTTCCAAGGCCCTCCCGCTCACCAATATACAACCTTGACAGTTCGCGCCAAACACACCAGTCTTCGTACCAGCCGTCCATCACATCTACGCGGTCTGGAATATCGTCCATAATGGACCCGCCCGTCATGGCCCCCCCAGACTCCACCTATGTGCCTTTCCAGAGCCACGACATGGGCTCAGACATCAGCTACACATCTCCGTCGCGCCAGTGGTCACCATCACGCGCTTCCAACTACAACCGCCCACCCCCAAATATGCAGTACGAGCCTGTCGACTACAACGGCAGCCCCCGCACAGGGACCCCTTCTTCCCGCTACGGTGGAAGCCCCCGCCGCCCGCTGCCGCCCCAGCCCATGTTTGACCGCTCAACCGAGAGCGATGTGTCAATCTCCATTCCGCTGCACGATGAACACCACCCGCAGTACGACCCCCATCAACAGTACCACCACGGCCATCATGACATTGATGAGGACGAGGAAGACGTCTTTGGCAGCGAAGTCAACAGCGAAAGCCAGCCCTTTAGCCACAACGCGCACCACGCGCGCTACGACTCGCAAGAGACCCTCAACAACGTTGAGCGCCCCGACTTGCATCACGACAAGGGCCCGCTGTATGCCGAGGCCCCCGGAGAGGGCAAGCAGAAGCGCCGTGGAGTCGGCCCGCCGCAGATGGCCAAGAAAGAAGTCATGCTGATCAACGGTGAGCTGGTGCTGGAGTGCAAGATCCCCACGATTCTCGTGAGTTTCCTGCCGCGCCGTGACGAGGTCGAGTTCACCCACATGCGCTACACGGCCGTGACCTGTGACCCCGACGACTTTGTCGAGCGCGGGTACAAGCTGCGCCAGAACATTGGCCGCACGGCGCGTGAGACGGAGCTGTTCATCTGCGTGACCATGTACAACGAGAACGAGTTCGACTTTACGCGCACCATGCACGCCGTCATGAAGAACATTGCCCACTTCTGCAGCAGAACAAAGTCGCGCACGTGGGGCGAGAACGGCTGGCAGAAGATTGTGGTGTGCATTGTGTCCGATGGTCGCCAGAAGATCCACCCGCGCACCCTGGACGTGCTCGCCGCCATGGGCGTGTACCAGCACGGCATTGCCAAGAACTTTGTCAACCAAAAGGCCGTGCAGGCTCACGTGTACGAGTACACCACGCAGGTGTCCATTGATGCTGACCTCAAGTTCAAGGGTGCCGAGAAGGGCATTGTCCCCGTCCAGATGATCTTCTGTCTGAAGGAGAAGAACCAGCGCAAGCTCAACTCACATCGTTGGTTCTTCAATGCCTTTGGCAAGGCCCTGAACCCCAACGTCTGCATCCTGCTGGATGTCGGTACCCGCCCTGGCTCCAACTCGCTGTACTACCTTTGGAAGGCCTTTGATACCGACTCGAATGTTGCTGGCGCCTGTGGTGAGATCAAGGCCATGAAGGGCCGCTACGGCAAAAACCTGCTCAATCCGCTCGTTGCCTCGCAAAACTTTGAGTACAAGATGTCCAACATCCTGGACAAGCCGCTGGAGTCTGTCTTTGGCTATATTACTGTGCTGCCCGGTGCCTTGTCCGCGTACCGCTACCACGCCCTGCAAAACGACGAGACCGGCCATGGTCCGCTCAGCCAGTACTTCAAGGGCGAGACCCTGCATGGCCAGGATGCCGATGTGTTTACGGCCAACATGTATCTGGCCGAAGACAGAATTCTCTGTTGGGAGCTGGTCGCCAAGCGTGGCGAGCGCTGGGTGCTCAAGTACGTGCGTGGCTGCACGGGAGAGACCGATGTGCCCGGTAAGTTATTGCATCCCCGTGTACCTATACCGCTGTTTCCGCTTGCTAACCCCGTCTTAGACTCCGTGCCCGAGTTCATCTCGCAGCGGCGTCGCTGGCTGAACGGTGCCTTCTTCGCCGCCGTCTACTCGCTCGTGCACTACAAGCAGATCTGGAGTACCGATCACACGCTGACGCGCAAGATCCTGCTGCACGTGGAGTTCGTCTACCAGTTCATCCAGCTCATCTTCACCTACTTCTCGCTCGCCAACTTCTACCTGACCTTCTTCTTCATCACCGGCGGTCTCGCCGACGAAAAGGTCGATCCTTTCGGCCACGGCATCGGCAACGTCATCTTCATCATCCTGCGATACCTCTGCGTGCTTCTGATCGCCACCCAGTTCATCTTGTCCCTCGGCAATCGGCCCCAGGGAGCCAAGAAGCTGTACTTTACCAGCATGGTGCTGTACAGCATCATCATGGCCTACAACAGTTTTGCTTGCATCTACATCATCGTCTACCAGTTCACCGGGCCCGACGGCGCCGACGTGTCCATCGGCAGCAACGTCTTCACCAACCTGATTGTGTCCACGGCATCAACCGTCGGTCTGTACATTCTCATGTCGCTGATCTACCTCGACCCGTGGCACCTGATCACCTCGGCCGGCCAGTACTTTATGCTGCTGCCCTCGTACATCTGCACGCTGCAGATCTACGCCTTCTGCAACACCCACGACGTCACCTGGGGTACCAAGGGAGACAACGTCATGAAGACCGACCTGGGCGGCGCCGTCGCCAAGGGCTCCGGGTCCACCGTCGAGCTCGAGATGCCGTCCGAGCAGGTCGACATCGACTCGGGCTACGACGAGGCGCTGCGCAACCTGCGCGATCGTCTGGTCGTCGAGCAGCCGCCCACGCCCGAGTCGCAGCTGCAGGAGGACTACTACAAGAGCGTGCGCACGTACATGGTCATGGTGTGGATGATCGCCAACGCCATCCTGGCCATGGCCATCTCCGAGATCTACGGCATCGACGACATTGGCGAGAACCTGTACCTCGGCATCCTCATGTGGTCCGTCGCCTGCCTGGCTGTCTTCCGCGCCATCGGCTCTTCCGCCTTTGCTATCATTAACGTTGTCAACATGGCGGTTGAGGGCCGCGTGCGTATGAATCTGCGCGCCTCGAGCCGTGCTGGCTCCGGCAGCAATCTGGGCAGCGCCGGCGGCTGGAAGCCCGGCCGCTGGTACGACAAGATCCTCGATCCGATTAAGAATCTCGGCAAGTAGAGGCGTTGCCGCTCCAGCGCTTCTTGCTTGTTCCTGTGTGTACACAAAATAAGAACGGGAGTGTCTCGTTCTATGCTGCTGCCTCGGCTCTGTTGGCTGTCCGTCTGTCTGTCTGTCTGTCTGTACGCCCAAGTCGAGACGGTCTCTTCGTGTTTCTATTCGTTGTTTTTCTTCTACGTTTTCACGCATTCCTCCTCTAATGAGCTTCTGTTTCGTTTCCTCTGGCCTTGTTTCCTCCTTCATTCCCGGCTTCATGTTCTGTTCCTTTTTTTTTTGGGCTGGAGTTTTCTCGCAGTGTGCTTTTTTTTTTCTTCCCCGGGTCTCATGGCGTTTTTGTTTCTGTCTTGCTCCATTGTACGAGCTCGTCTGTAGGCGATGGCTCTCGATGTCATGTCCATGTTCACGTCTTGTTTTGGATTACCATTATGGAGGACTTTGTTTCTTGTTTCTGCTATACTTTCACCCGGAGGCTACTCATGTGTTTTTTTGGTATCTTGTCTTGAATATATCAGTGATATTTTTGCATTGAAAAAATGGTGTAACCCGCAACGCCTGGAACTTTGAATCTTTGAATCTTTGAAATATGTTACATGTATGCGCCAGCACAATGACGTCATGCACAGCCACCGCCCTTTCTACTCATCCTCCTCCGGAATGCCCTCGTGGAAGTTGGTTCCGTCCGTCGTGGCCTTGATGACCTCGACGCGGATCAAGAAATCGCCAAACCGCTCGCCGTCCTCGCGCTCCAGCGCATATCTCTTGAGCAGCGGCTTGAGCGTAGCCAGGATCTCGTCCTCCTTGATGCTCTCGCGGTACAACTTGTTCAGGCGCTGGCCGTGGTAGCCGCCGCCCAGGTACATGTTGTACGTGTCGTAGGCCTTGCCGACAAACGCCACCTCGGCCAGCCACGGGCGCGCGCAGCCGTTGGGACAGCCCGTCATGCGCATGACGATGGAGTCGTGGCGCAGGCCGAGCTCCTCCAGGTACGTCTCCAGCTTGCCGATGAGCACGGGCAGGTAGCGCTCGGACTCGGCCATGGCCAGGCCGCACGTGGGGAAGGCCACGCAGGCGGAGGAGCTCAGGCGCAGCCCCGAGAACTGCGTGTTGTCCAGCTTCCACTTCTTCAGCAGCGCCTTGGTCTCGTCCAAGTCCTCGTCGGCGATGTTGCTGAGGACCACGTGCTGGTTGCCCGTCAGCCGGAACTCGCCCTTGGTCTTGCTGGCAACATCGCGCAGGCCCGTCTTCATCTGGAACTCGGGCGTATCCTCAACACGGCCGTTCTCGATGAACATGGTGAAGTGGTTGAGACCCACGTCGTCCTTGACCCAGCCAAACACATCGACGTTGCTCTCAAACTTGAACGGCCGAGGCTCGGCAAACTTCTGGCCCCACAGCTCTTCCACCTTGCTGCGGAACACGTCAACGCCCATGTCGTCAATCGTGTACTTGAGACGGGCGTGTTTGCGGTTGGTGCGGTCTCCGTGGTCGCGCTGCACCAGCATCACCTTCTCGCAAGCAGCATCAACCTGTTCGCGAGAGACGAAGCCCATCATGCGGCCGGTCTGGGGGTACGTCTTCTTGTTGTTATGGGTGGCACCCATGCCACCACCAGCCATCAGGTTGAAGCCAGCCAGGTGGCCGTCTTCGCCCCGGATGGAAACAAGGCCAATGTCGTGCGCGTACACGTCGGTATCGTTGTGGGGAGGCGTGGCAATGGTAATCTTGAATTTGCGGGGCAGGTAGGTCGGGCCGTACAGAGGCTCAAAGTCCTGCACCGCCTCGCCAGCAACCTGCACCTTCTTGTCGTCGTCGGTCAGCCAGATTTCGTGGTAGGCGCGAGTGGCCGGCAGCAGGCGGGTGCTGATGCGCTGAGAGCATTCGTAAATTTCTCTGTGGTAGACGGAGTGCTTCAGCGTGGGAGAGCACATGATGGTACGGTTGACATCACCGCAAGCAGCCAAACTCGTCATCATAGCACGGTTGATGGCTTGCATCGCCGGCTTGAGCTTGCCCTTGACGATACCATGGAACTGGAAGGTCTGACGGGTGGTCAGTTTCATGGTATTGTTGCCCAGGTGGGTCGCAATATCATCCATGGCAATCCATTGCGCCGGCGTGGCAACAGCACCATCCAGACGGCAACGAATCATAAAGGAGTACGCAGGCTCCAAGCCTTGGGCCTTGCGCTCATCGCGGATATCACGGTCATCTTGCATGTAGGTACCGTGGAACTTGGTGAGCTGCTGGTCATGCTCCGAAATAGCACCGGTAGTGGTGTCCTTCAGTCCCTCCTCAATGGTACCACGGAGGAAGTTGGAAGCAATCTTGATATCCTCGTTGGTGATCGGCGCAGGCTCCTCGGGAAGACCATCCACGTTGTCAACACCCAGAGCAGTCCAGATCTTTGGCTCCCACTCCTTATAGCCAGTCTGATATCCATCAGGATCCTGGTCATCACCAAGGCCAACATCAGCCAAACGCTTGGCACCCAAGTTGGTCAGAACACGGTCGAGATCCTTAGCCGGCTTGTTGTAGTAAATACGATCCTCCTTGCGGGGCCAGTAATGCTTATCACCCAGACCAAATACCGAGAAGTTGACCGAGGCCAAGTCTAATTCAGTGTTGTCCTTCAGCGCGGTCCACAAGGCATGTCCGTTCTGCGGAAACTCGCCCTGGCCAGCAGTCGAAGTGATGAAGATGATGTTTTCCTCGCCAGGGAGATCCTCAAGAGGGTAGTCTTCCATGACCATGACCTGGGACTTGAGACCACGGGCCCGACCGCGGTTAGCCAAACGCTTAGCCAGTGCAGTGGCATTGCCGTTATCGGAAGCATAAAGCACAGTTAGGGGGGCGCCAAAAAGACCCTCAAGCAGCTGGTCATAGGCATCCTTTGCCTGGCGCTTCTGCTGAGAGCGCACCTCGGTGCCAAAGTCTTGGGCAAGAGTTGCAGCATACTGGGGCTGTTTCTTCATCAACTGAGTGAGCTGGTTGTCACGAGCCAGGAAGTCTTTGAGTTCTTTCTTGATGCGTTCAGAGTCCAGGGCGAAGTTGGGCTCGCCTTGCGTCTCGTTGTGGGGGTTCCAACGGTACAGAGGCCAGTAGCCGATGTCGACAGCCTTTTTCGTCTCCTGCAGAACAGTCAAGGCAGAGTCGCTCTCGCCGTGGTAGGGGAGGTAGGCCAGGACGACCGAAGGGCCATCAAACTGTTCAGCCTCCATCATAGCCTGTAGAACCTGCGTGTAAGAGCTGTAGACGGCAGTCGAAGCAACATACACGTTGCCAAAGTTCATGGCGTAGAGACCAATGTCCTTCTTACGACGGGCAGCGTCAGCAGCAGAGCGCTTAGAGTAAGGGGTGGAATCAATAATGAGCATGTTGACATTCTGGCCAGAGGCAAGAACATGGTGCACACCAGAGTTTCCCAGATCATACGACCAGGCATCGGATCCAACAAGCCAGAGAGACTCTTTGTGGAACAGTTGCTGGCTTTGCAGAAGCTTCTGTGACAATACGCTGCCATCAGATTGAAGAGACTTGATCACCTCATCCGCCGCAATATTGGACTTGTTGCTATCGCCATTTAGTGATAGGGACCACTTGGCGAGAGACTTGGAAGGACCATCTGAGGCAAACTCCTTGGAGGAGGCGGCAGACTTGACCTCGGAAATGAAGCGAGAACGCTTTTCCTTGCGAGCAAGCAGAGAGCCGAAGCCAAACTCGGGGGTAGCAGTAATAGTTTTCGAAATGCCGGCGTTTTCAGAGGTCAGGGCGTTGGCCACAAAAGCCCGCTGGCCAAATAGTTGGTTGAGAATCTTGGTGTAAGCGGTTTCAAGCTTGGGAGCCTCAACCTTGTAAGCCGCATCAACGGCCAGGGTCGATTCGACGCCAACTTCCAAGTTCTGGATGGGCTTCTCGGAGGTGAGGTTTTGAACAACACCGCGGAGGGCCTGGCTCACAGTATCGGGTGTCAGATGGCGCAGCTGGTGACCCACAATGGCCTCAATGCCACCAGGGCCGCTCTTGACCGAGGTCAGAACGTCGAGAAGAATGGGGCCCCATCTTGTTGTCTTGCGGTGAATCTGCTCCAGCACTGCTATTTTCTTTACTGACTTGGGGATAGACTCGACAAGCTTGGAGCCCAGCCAGGGGCGGTACAGGCGGGATGTGAGAATGCCAGTGTTGGCAAAGGTCTCGCTAGGCGCAGCAGCAGCCACAGCCTCGACAAAATCATGGCTGTTAGCACCAAAAACAAAGACGCAGTTGGTGGCTGTAGTAGAACCGAAGTACTCGAAGACGCGGTACTGGCGGCCAGTGGCTTCTGAAAGCTTGGACCAGATGTCTGTGGCAAGTGCAACGATGTCCTCTGCAGTGGTGACGGCGGGTTTTTGGGCACTCTCGGTCTCGGAAGAAGCTACAGCAGTAGTGGTGGTCTTTTCATCAGAGTAGATTGAAGTGTGGGCTGAAGGGGTGGCCTGGAATTCCCGGACGGCCTCGGAGTCGAGAAGCGCCTCAACAACAGTGGGAGTTTCGGGGCTCACTGGGCTTTCGCTAGACGTGGAAATGGAGCTGGGGAAAAAGTGGATAACACCCTTTCCGGAGCGGATAGCCAGCGCATGGGCGGTCAATGCCATGTCCTGAGCCTCCTGCACGGTCTCAGACTGCAGGAAGGTCCAGCCAGCATTGCGAATAGAGGT
Source organism: Chalaropsis ovoidea (assembly GCA_038407185.1). Lineage (NCBI taxonomy): Eukaryota > Fungi > Ascomycota > Sordariomycetes > Microascales > Ceratocystidaceae > Chalaropsis > Chalaropsis ovoidea. Next base: position 27,350 of record JAXHKQ010000151.1, on the reverse strand, counting down.
AATGGGCGAGTAGTCGGAGTTTTCAGAAGGCGACAAAGAAACGTGTATCACGACGGGGTAGTTGGCCAGTTTGTAGAGGTGGCCGATGAAAGGGACCAATATGTTGGAAGAAGTGGTGACAGTAGTGAGGCGTCCGGAGCGGATGGGCGCAAAAGCGGAGAGAAGGGGGTCGGCATTGAAGCGAACGGGGAGAATCTGGAAGTTGGACACAGATTAGTTAGCGATCATAAAGTTGTGGTTTTAGAGCAAAGGAGAAGCATGCGCGGCGGCAGCCAGTAGCAGTACGAACCTCGGGAATCTTGCTTTCAGACGAAGCTACCAAGCTTCTGGTCTGCCGTGTTACGTGGGCTTTGAGCCATGATGAGAATTCGGAGTCGGAGTCGAGTGAGGGCTGAACTGAGATGATGGCATCGCTAGAAAGGTAGGCGATGCGAGCGACTGTAAAAGAGGAAAGCGCAAAGTTAGCAAAACGCACAAAATGGAAATAATAATAAAATAGAAAGTTGTGCGCAAAAACCACCAGTTCTGGCAGCAGCGACAACAAACGGAAGGAGGTATTAGGGCACACAAGCGCATAGTATGGTGTTCGGCTTTGTGGTTTTGGCAGCTACCCGACGTGGACGGGATGCCGCCGGCTATGCAAATAAGGGCGAGTTGATTGGACAGGCGCCCGGGCAGGCTCAACACCACACCACGACAACTGTCACCGCACCACGACAACTGTCACCAGCACCGCCAGACATCCCGGCCACAGTCAGGCCACAGAGCCGACAGCAAGATACAATGCAGAACAGAAACAGTGCAAACACGGAATAGAAACTTACCGGCCTCGCCCGGGGAACCAATGGCCAGTGCGCTCGACATGGCTGCTTCACTGGACAAAGGGCGGGTATGTTTGGTGATAGTCGGAGAAGAGGAGAGGTGGAAAAGAGCAGGAGGAGAGGAGGAAAAGGACAAGCCCACGATAATATAAAAGAAGAGAAAAAGAAAAAAGAAAGCAAGCGTCTTCGCCTTAAACACAAGGAACTGCTGGAGGGAGGAGTCCACGCTTGTCACTTCAACTGACACGCTAACTCGAGTCCGGTCAAGAAAAATTTCCAGCGCACACAAACACAAAAGCAAGCATTCAATTACAGAGACAGCGGGATAGGCGGCTTGGGCAATTTTTTTGCCGCCATCTCCTCGTTTTTATTAGGCCCGGTTGCTCGCCATGAGGCGGGCTTTGCCTTGGCTGGCTGGGGCCATTCCGTCTAACACCCCACCAAATGGCACACACGAGTCCCAACTTTCGCGATTGCGTGATCACTTAGCGTTCTCCCAGGGCATATTGCACCACCGGCCAGCATGCACCCCATTTAGCAGCACGCAGCACAGGGGAAGGCAAGTAATGAGTACATCTGTTGCTTCGTTCTCCCACTTGCTTGCCTTGTAGCCGATTCGTGGGAAGCCGTGACATGCATTCCTTTGCGATGAGTCTGTACACCTCGATGCTGCCTTCAGCTCCAGTTGTCATTGGCCGTTGTCGTTGGCCGTTGCCATTGGCAGACAGACGGCAGACAGCCGGCAGCAACAGCACAAATAACCCTCAAGCTGTCCAGCCAATCAGCTGCCGCCCGTTTTTGTCTCGTTCGGCAACCACCAAAAGGCTACAGCGGCCCCTGGCCTGCCCTGGCCTGCCCTGCCCTCCCTGATTCCGGCCCTCCCTTCGGCCCCTGTCGCCACCGGATGCATCCTTCCACGTCCTTGTGTTCGTCGCGCGCTCTCTGCCCTCTTGCGTTGTTCATTTTTGGCTTGTATTCAAGTACCACACCACAGCCAAGGCAAGACATTCATCCCACCCAATCACACGCCGTCTATACATCAGCACAAGCCTTGGGCCGGTTTGGATTCTGCCCAGGGGTCCGTCCGTCCTGCTCTCGAGGCCGGTGATTTGTGGATATAATGCTAGATCCGTCGCTCGCCATAGCCCATGCTCTGTTCGACATCAATGACACCTTTTGTGGCTCCTGTTCGTTGCGGGCAAGCCGTGGAGTTGGGCGTCTGCCGCGGCAGCACACTAGGGTTAAGATCAACGAATGGGTCACGTGAGGAACAGCCAGGGACCCCCTTTCGCAGGTGTGTGTCTTGATATTATTCATGCATCACGCTAGGCCCGGAATGATCTTGTGTAAGTAAGCCAAGTGTTGCGGCGTTAAAGGGGTCCTATACGAAATATCCCACGCGATGTTTTCTTTTCCTTTGCAGCGTGATACAGCGTCTTGCAAGCCCCACGCTTCGGTGGGTATTTTGTGCTGGCCATTTGCCGAAACAGCCAAATCAGACTTGTCCAGATATGATAGCACTGGATCTTGTGAGGCATTTCCCATCTGATAGCAACCGGAATCTCACAGCAGCTTCGGTGTGCCTTTCTTGGTGCACTGCCTGAGCCTGGCCACGGTGACGTCACCGCAGCACAGCTCACTGATAGTCCAGCGTATGTGTAGCGTGCGCGTGCATGGACACGCACGCACGCACACGGCCATGCACATACACACATGTACAGCATTGTAGAGAAAAGATGGATCACGGCGACAAGAAAAGAAAAAGAATCACAGGAGCTGGACTAAGCCACCCCAAGGCCAAAGACAGACAGAGACAGATAGACGGAGAGACGGAGAGACAGAGGGAGACAGAGATGGTCATGCAGAACGCCGCGCTGGTGATGCTTGATATTAATGATATGTGTGGCAAGAACAGAGAATCAAACCAATGCAGGATGAAAAGCGGGCAGACAGGGCAGGGCGAGCCGGCCTGTAGAAGCCCACCATGAAGCATCATCACCTTCACCTGGCAGCTCGACGGCCCGCTTCTAGATGGCATGTGTGCCCGTGTGTGTGTGTGTGTGTGTGTGTGTGTGTGTATGAAGCCCAATACATATTAAACGCCGTTACCCATATCAAAGGCCACTGGCCCAAAGCGAGAGAAGAGGAGCCAGGCCTCTCTCGGGAATAAAGTAGTATCAAGTATGAAGAAGAAAAAAGCGGGAGGGAGGGCTAGGAAATCAGGGCGTGGAAGAAACAAAAAGAAAGAAACAAATCGCTAGCCAGATGCCACATTAAGATAGGGTAAGAGAGGTAAGGTAGGTTAAGTAGAAGCGGGCGGTTCGGTTACAGCACGACAGCCAACGAACACGGCTAGATTTGGTCCGTGGTAGTGGTATGACAGACAGCGTGATGCAACCAACTCTGTGGCGCACTGCACTGTCTTAGACAACATCGTCCGAGATCTTACGGAACCGTGCGTTCATTGACCGTGCCCACTCATCTCGATCAGACACATCAAGCCAATACGACCGGCCAACACTGATCATGAGCCGGGCCAGCTTGCCCCGCCACGTGTGTCCCTCGGCACAGTCCTGGGTAAACGGGGCGCCGAGCTGCTTGATGGGATCGTCGTTCTCGCCCACGCGGTCAATGTGGCGTCTGAGGCACTGCTGGGCAAAAGCGGCAACGACGAAGCAGAGGTAGAAGCGGCCCAGGGTGGCCAGGACGATGACAATGATACTAAAGGCGGTGTCGTGGGGCATGCTGGACGCGCCCTTGGCAAGGCTTCCGCTGCTAACTTTGAGGGGCATCTGCGACGTGACGGAGTCGTCGCCCTGGGCGTCTTCGGCGGCTCTGGCAACGTACCACGTCATGGCGAAGGAGGCAGTGAGGGCGAGGTTGACGAAGGAGTCGATGATGTACAGCCAGGCAAAGGCCAAGCACTCGAAGGGGCTCTGCTTGCGGATGTGCGGGATGAGGTAGACGAGACTGAAGATGGCCAATACGCAGTACAGGTACGTTGGTATTTGGAGGGCGTTGAGGCTGTAGCCGGTCAGGATGGCAAGCAGGCCGTAGATACCGGTGGCCTTGTTGAAGACGAGGATCGCGGCGATGATCTCGGCGGCGAGGGGAAGGCCGACGCATCCCAAGAACTTCTACAGACAAAAAAACAAAAGCAATAAGCGTTAGCACTACTGTGCAGGTGAGGTGAGCGAGGTGAGATGCGCTGACTGCACCACCCCTGAACGTGAGCATAAGTCTGAGCGAGCCCCTGTGCCGCGCCGCGCCTTTTTTTACACGCTCTTACGATCCCCTCTCTTGGGGTAGGCGGAGAAGACGATAAGAGATGGGGAGAAAAAAAAAAGAAGAAAAAAATTGAACAGGAGGGCAGGCATAGATATAGCTTCGGACATGGAGGCGAAGCGGGCGGCAGACGAGGCATGCGATCACGTTGCGACGGGCAATGAAGATATGCGGCAGCGACGTACCTTGGGGCGCGGAAGGCGGAAGAGGCGGGAAATCGAACGCATCGCGGTGTCGAGGAGAGGCGGGTTGCGGTGAGGGCGTGTGCGACGCGGTGACGGGGCGGCGGGAGAATGGAGAGGGGGCGCGCGTCACCAGCAGGACGACGGGCAAACAAGCAAGGGAAGCAGCTGCGAATCAACGGAGACGGGACACGCCGGTCAGGCTCGAGACACAAATGCCAGAAGGAGACAGAGGCGGTGGCGGCGGCGGCGGCGGACGACAGCAGCAGCAGCAGCAGCAGAGCAGAGCAGGATGGGCCACAATAAAAGCGAGCAGACGAACAGACAGGAGCAGCAGGATAAAAGGAAGGTCGGGTCGGTTTAAGGAGCGTCGAGAATGAAAAGGAAAGTGGTGTGGAAAAGATGGAAAAAATAAATAAAAGGAATGACAGATTTTGGGTTTGGTTGGTCTGGACCACTTGGCTCGTGTCGCTCTCTGTCGCTCTCTCTCTCTCGATCGAGGTTTTTCCCCCCTCTGGGCTTGTCTTGTCTGGCTGGGTGGGTGGTGTGGATGCGGGTGCGAGTGCGAGTGCAAGATTCGAGAAAAGAAGGAAAAGGAAGCAGAGCAGAGCAGCGAAGGGGCAAGAAAAAAATAAAAGGGACAGTCACGAATATTAGGCGTGCCGAGAAGCTGGGCCCATCAAGTAAACTACACATGCATATACATTACATTGTACATGCGGACATTACATATGTAGGTCTGGACATTGGCAGCAGCAGGGGGCAGAAGGCAGAGCAGAGGGCAGAGGGCCACAACAATAGGCAGACAACCCCAGGCAGACAACCCCAGGCAGACAACCCCAGGCAGACAAGCCTAGCCAGCCAAGCCAGCCAGCCAGCCAAGCAGCACTTTGCACCCCAGCAACACAACATCCATCAATGTAAAATGCCAACTTCCGGGTGCACCGAACACCCCGTCCAAAACCTGCAAAAAACCCAAAACATCCCAATTTCATGCGCTTAGTCATCGCATGTCTGCGTCCGCCAGCTGCCGCCGCCACCCTGTTTGCGCCTGCCAGCTGTCCTGTTTCTGAGCGACAGCTGGCCGCGGGCCCTTCAGTCTTTCCGTCTCCCCCCCCTACTCGCTGATCAATCATCACACCACACTAACATCCCACCATCTTTCCAATCACCACATCTCGTCGTCCGTCCGCCGCCGCCTGAGAGAGATAATAAATAAAGGGAGTCAATGCTAATCCGCCAGTTTTTACTCTGAAATCTCCAACACTACAGTGCACTAGCGAGGAGAAGCCCCAGCGCGCCCAGACACTGCAATCCCCACATTTCTTGGTTCTTATTTCTCCTTCCAGTCCTCCTTGCAGTTCTCCTTCCACGCCCAAATCTGTCAAGAGAAGTTTGCAGCTGTCAAGGGTTAGATGAATCTGCTGGCTCGACTTGCTGGAACACAACCCTTAACCCTTGGTTTCACCACCCACAAGCTCTGGAACAGGCGCCGTTAGAGCGAACCGTGAAATGACTCTTCACCCCCCTCGCACGATCTGTGTTAGAGAGGCGCCGGAAGCAGAAGAAAAAAAACAAGGCACATAAATAATGTTGACGCCGTCATCCAAGCTTCCCCCGTTATCAAAGCTCACGTCTATCCGCCCGTTTCTTGGCCATTTGCCTACAATCCGCCAGGTCTACTCATTCGGCTACATACAGCCGTCTCGCTGCATACACACCAAGGCCCGCCTGCCAGTAGCAAACATCGCCCCCCACAGCCACAGTCTCAGCCTCAGCCGCAGCCTCATCCGCACCTACACCACCGCCACCACCGCCATGTCAGCCCAAGCAAATCTGGTCGAGTCCGCCAAAAAGGCCGCAGCCTTCCAGGCCGTCGAGGAGCACCTGGACGCCTCGTACAAGTTCATCGGCATCGGCTCCGGCAGCACCGTGGTCTACGTGGTGGAGGCCATTGCCGCCAAGGGCGTGGCCTTCCACCAGAACATGGTCTTTGTGCCCACCGGCAGCCAGTCCAAGGGCCTGATCCGCGCCGCCGGCCTGGCCGTGTGCCAGCTGCCCGAGCGCCCCGCTGCCGCCGCCGACGGCCGCCCCGTTGTGCTCGACGTTGCCTTTGACGGCGCAGACGAGGTCGACGACGAGCTCAACTGCATCAAGGGCGGCGGCGCGTGTCTGCTGCAGGAAAAGGGCGTTGCCATTCGCTCAAAAAAGTTTATTGTCGTTGCTGGTACGTGACTCCGCCCCCCTCCACACTGGGGCAACCCTTGTTTCTTTTTCTGTTCTCATTGCTTCTCCTGCCGTGCTCAAGCTTCCTGTTCATGTTCATGTCCATACTAACCCGCCTCTCGTGCCTGCCCCGCTCGCGTCTTGCCGCAAAGACTACCGCAAACAGTCTCCGCGTCTGTGCACTGTCTGGAAAGCCGGCATTCCCATTGAAGTCGACCCATTCTTTGCCGTCGACATCGTCGAGGACCTCAAGGACATGGGCTCGATAAACCCCACCATCCGCTCCGGGCTGCCGGCCAAGGCCGGCGAGTGCGTGACCGACAACGGCAACTGGATCATCGACGCCCCGTTCGAGCCGCTGCTACTGCCCCAGGACGGCCAGAAGCCCGGCCGCTGGGAGGTTAATGCCCTGGCGGCTGCGCTCAAGGGCCTCGAGGGCGTCATCGAGACGGGCATCTTCTATGGCCTCAACGGCATACAAGCTGCGCAACAGAACAAGAGGCGCGCGCAAAAGCCCGTTGCGGCATACTTTGGCATGCAGGATGGATCTGTCAAGATTCAAAAGGCCTAGAGGGCCTCTTGCAGGCCAAGCAAGATACGTGACAACCGGAGTCCCATGACACAACGGAACTTCATAAATGTCTATAAAGTAGATAATATATGTACCTAGAAGAAAAAGAGTGAAACGAAGAAAAAAAAGAAGAGAGCAGAGCAGCATACGGCCTGGCCTGGTCGTCGTGTCATAGAAGTAGAAGCCAAACGTTGAGATACACCCGTGTGCGCTGTGCTCACAATCCACACGACATTACACATAGAGAAGAAAGAAATTAGGAGGCTGAAGAAGCTGGCAAGCAAGTAATCCAAGAGAAGAAGAAGAATGTGGCAAGAAAAGTATAGGAAGGGCATAACGGGCATAGCAAGAAGATGGGAAAACACCAAGGCCACTAGAGGAGGACCGGACAGAGCTGCAAGGAGCCGGTATGCACCATGACCATGCCAGGTGGCAGAGTAGCCGATCCACCACCGATGGGATGCATGGATGCATGGACACAATGAATCGAATATGCAGCTCACATATTCGGGTGGATCGGACTGGGGAGTGGCCCTGTTGGCCATGGCTAAAAGCCAACCGTTTTTGGCGAGGGCGAGCTAGGCAGCTCTTTAGCAGGCACAGCCGTCCTGTGCAGCAGGTGATGTGTTCACATTAACGTCGATCACTGGATAAGAGTCAGCATGTTGTTGTTGTCGTTGTAGTTGTTTGGTAGTACGAAAATTTGGGTGTCTGTGTGCGTGTCTGACTTACTCTGGTTCGCAGTCTGGGCGCCGGCATCGTCCATTCCAGGAAGAGCCTGTGCTATCCGCTTAAACAGGGTCTTGACGTTGTGGCCAACCTTGGCGCTGGTTTCCATGAACATGAGGTTGTTCTTCTTGGCCTCGTCTTCGCCCTGCTGCGTGGTGACCTCACGCTTGTCGTTCAGATCCGTCTTGTTGCCAACGAGCACAATGATGACGTCGTTGCCACGCTCGGCGCGGACATCGTCTATCCACTTCTTGGTGTTTTGGAAAGACTTGGCATCTGTAGTATGTAATTGTCAGCCATGTCGACTGGTACCAATTGGGGATCCCTGGGCAGGCCTGAACTCACTGGTCACATCGTACACCACAACGGCAACGCTGGAGTCGCGAATGTAAGAGGGTATCAAGCTGCGGAAGCGCTCTTGACCGGCAGTATCCCAAAGCTGTAAGCGAACGGTTCTGTCCTCCAGGTACATGGTCTGTGTGGGGGAGGGCATGGCCTGTTAGAATATGCGTTGCAAGATCAAATGGTGGTGTGGCGTGGCGTGGCGAGGGGGAGCCCTGGCCGGCCCTGGGCAGGGGGGGGGAACGATTGACAGGCGGGGGAACTTGCTTTGGACAGAAAGTCGATGCCGATGGTGGCCTGGTAGGTGTTGTCGAAAGAGTCGTACATGAAGCGTGTGATGAGAGACGTCTTGCCAACTAGTGAGAGGGGTGGATTTCGCCGTTAGCCGACCGAGGGATGGATGTAGAGATGGGAGCACATATTGTTGCGATGCCGATGCCAATGGTGACGGGACATTGGCATTGGGAACCCAGCTCGGAGCTCGGGGCGGGTGGGTTGCGCTATAGCTTTCTGGCAGGGAAACATACCGCTTTGTTCACCCAAGAAGACAAGCCTGTCAAGTAAAGAGTTGCAAGTCAGCACAGGCACAGCGCGTAGAAAGAACAGAGGCAACCGCCCGGACAAGAAAAAGATGCACCGCCGTCGGCGAAGCTGCCGCCACCTACTTGAACTTCTTGAGCGGGGTGTTGTACGACCCGCTGGTACCGCCGGAAGCCATGGTGACGATGTTTGTTGGAGATGGTGGAGATGAGATGGTGGAGGGGAGCGTAGAAGAGGCCGAGGTGGACGATAGTTTGGAGGAGACCGAGGTGGACGGTACGGTAGCTTAGGAGGGGAGGAGGGGTTGGTTGCCGACACAGGGAATATAGATGTATATGTAATGCTGCAATGCTTTTTGCACCGAGGGACAATTCGAAGCAGGTCAAAAATCAAAACAAAGGCTGTAGCTGTATTTTCTGGAAATTTTCTAAGAGGAACTCGGGGTGTCAACCACGTTGTGCTAGGCAAAAAAAAAGCGAAATTAAAACAACAATGTTGTCAAATAAAAAGGTCACGAAAAGGGATGGTATGGCCAAGCTGCCGCCCATGGCAATGATGGATGGGTCTGCCTTTGCCGGCTGCCGGGTGCCGGCTGCCAGATGGAGGCACTTGGCCTTAGCCTGGCTGGCTGTCACTTATCCATATCTACGCCAGTCACGTGCTGATAAGATACCCGCTTATCGATCGTGGGGGTTCGCGATTTTTTTTCTGGGCCGTTGCAGGCTAGCCGTTAACCCAGAAAGTCCGACTGTATGATAGTATCGATACCTTCTGCGGTTTGGGTGCATTCTTTTTTATCCAGATTCTCTTCCACCAATCCCATCACAATGCCTGTTATCCAGGGACTCTCAGCGGCGCCCAGCGCCCCCGCGCAACACAAGCAGCCCTCGAGAAAGGGCAAGAAGGCGTGGAGAAAAAACGTCAATGTCACCGAGATTGAGCAAGGTCTCGAAGAGCGCAACGAGCAGATCATCCAAGGGTAAGTCGTCTATCTCTCTCTCTCTCTCTCACACACACACACACTGTCTGCATTGTCTCATGTCTATTCCCCCATGTCCATGCCTGTGCTAACACTCGCTGCCCCGCCGTCAGTGGTGTTCTCGCTGAAAAGGAAGCCGACGACCTCTTCGACATCGACACAAAGGGCGACGTTGCCTCCAAAAAGTCCATCCCCACCAGACTGCGCGGCCTCAAGGTCGACGAGGTCATCAACCAGCGCTCCGCCGTGCCCAGCGTGTCCTTGCGCAAGCGCCCCGCCAGCAAAGTCGGCGACGGCCTGGTTGAAACCAAGAGAATCCGCAAGGACTGGGTGTCGCACAAGGAACTGAGCCGCCTCAGACGGGTCGCCGACGGCGAGCGCGAAACCATCGAGGTCAAGGATGCCAGCTACGACCTGTGGGATGTCGAGCCCGTGCCTATTTCACAGAACGAGGAGTTCAGCTTCATCCCCGAGCCTTCCAAGGCCAAGCTGCCCGGAACCATGAAGGAGGAGCCCATCTCGCTCGCCGCCAATGGAAAGTCCATTCCGGCCGTCAAGAAGCCCACCGGCGGGTTCAGCTACAACCCCACCTTTGATGACTACACCAGCCGCCTAGACGAGGAGGGCACCAAGGCCATGGAATCCGAGAAGAAGCGCCTGGAGCAGGCCGAGATTGACAGAGTGCGGGTCGAAGCCGCGGCGCGCTCTGCCGCCGAGGCCGAGGCTGCCGAGGCCAAGCTGGAGCTGTCTGAGTGGGAGGAGGACTCTGCGTGGGAGGGCTTCGAGAGCGGCGCCGAGGACGCCAAGTCAACATCCAAGCGGCCGCAGCGCAAGACGCAGGCGCAACGGAACCGCGTCAAGACCCGCAAGGAGGAGGAGCATGCGGCCAAGCACGAACGGGCCAGGAAGCGTAAGCAGGAGCAGCTGAGACAACTCAAGCGCATCACCAAGGAGGTCGAGGAGCAGGAGCAGGAGAAGATGCTGGCCAACGAGGAGTTTGACGGCAACAGCAGCGACAGCGAGGGCGACGACACCGTGCTGCGCCGCAAGGCCGTCGATAGACTGCCGCTGCTGGAGCAGGAGCTGGAGATTGTGCTGCCCGACGAGCTGCAGGACTCCCTGAGAGCGCTCAAGCCCGAGGGCAACCTGCTCAAGGACCGGTACCGCAATCTGCTGGTGCGGGGCCGCGTCGACGCGAGAAAGCGCGTGCCCTTCCAGAAGCACAGAAAGGGCAAGCTTACGGAGAAGTGGACCTACAAGGACTTCAAGATCTAGCGCGGCGATGTCGGCGCAGCTTTTGTTTCCATGCTTGGCTATGTTCACGGGCTTGCTTGTTCATATGTTGTTACGGGTTCCTTTCTCTCTTTTTGTTTGTTTCTATTCCGCTGATGTTCATTTGGAGTTTTGGTTTCAAAAAAGCATGCACTGGCGCTTGTTGTAATGCATATTTTATTAATCATAAGATTCGCCCACGATTGAGGCTGGCTTTGGGTGGGTGTATGGGTGCTGTGAAGGTGGCTGTAGTATATGGCGGCCGTAGTATATGACGGCCGTGGTATATGGCGGCCATTATGATATGGTCCGGTATCAAGCCAACATGCTGTCCTGGTAGAGTTAAATCAGAGGCCTATTTGCTACTGTAGCATATATTCTACGTAAATTGATTTCAACGACCGCTGCTGCGTTTAAAATGTCACGAGATCTATCCGAGAGTCAGTATAACACACATCATCGTCACATGCACAGCCAAAACGCCAAACATGAAAGAAAACACTTACCGCGTCCAAACAGCGCGCGCTTTGTCCAGTCCATGGCCATGAGCATGCGTGTTCGCAGAGAGACATTCTGGGCGAAATAGGCGCCTCGCCACGCGTACACGGCCCACAGGCCGCCGGTAAAGTTCCAGCCGGAGCCAAAGTCGAAGACGGCCGCGTTGCCAAGATAGGCCAGGTTTCCAAGATGGCGGTACTCAAATGCCTTGTACACGGCCGAGTCCACGTCGCCCGTGAAGATGTTGTCGTCGGCAAAGGTGCCGGGGTGGCGGGCCATCTTGTTGAACTTGCGGGCGAGGTACTGGCCCTGCTGGTTGGCTCTCTGGGCCGTAGCCGGAAGAGAGGTCAGCTTGGCGTCGATTTGGTTGAGAAGCTCGCGGAGCTCTTCGAAATCAAGGGTGCCGGAGTTGTCCTTGTCAAACTCGGAGAACAGCTTGTCGAGGCGCTTGAGGTGGCTGATGGCCTGGGGGAAGCTCTTCTTGGCGCCCTGGGCTATCTTGTGCCACTGCTGGAAGGTGAGCTGGACAGTCTCGGGATCCTTGCCACGCTCCTGGGCCAAGTGGCGCAAGTACGTGATGATCTTGTCGGCAATGTTGTTCTGGACCGTTGAACAGTCGCCAATGGCATAGACTTCGCCGAGGGGAGTGCCGATCACACGCAGGTGGCCGTCGGTTTCCAGGGCGTGGCGGTTGTTTTGGTTGTCTATTTTAGCGGCAATGTTCTGGCAAAGACCGCTCTGCGAGACACCGGTAGACCAGAGGCAGAAGCCCATGGGTAGCTCCTTTTCTATAATGGAGCCATCTTCGGCCCTTTGCGTAAAGACAATCTTGTCCTTGCAGACCTGCTTCACGCGGGAGTTTGTCATGACGTTGACCTGGTCGCGCGAGAAGTGGTCCTCGGCATACTTGGACACTGTTTCGTCGTAAGTGTTGAGGATGTGGCTGCGGCTTTGGATCAGGTGCACGGAAATCTGGTTGCGCAAAAGCTTGGGGAAGTACCGCGCAAGGTCTTCGTTGAGGAGATCGAAAAGCTCGGCAGCAAACTCGACGCCGGTCGGGCCGCCGCCGCTGACGACAAAGGACAAAAGCCTGCGACGCTCCTCGTCGCTGGTGGTGGGCAGACAGGCCATTTCCACATTCTCCAGGATACGCTTGCGAATCTGGCGGGCGTCGTTGACGTCCTTGAGGAAGTGGGCATACTCCAAGCCCTTGACTCCGTACGAGTTGGTGACGGAGCCAACAGCAATCACCAGCTTGTCGTAGGGCACGTAGAAGCGAACTTCCTTGCCGTCGGCTCCTTTCTGGGAAACCTCGACGAGCTTGTGGGCGAATTCGACGTCTTCGGCTGTGGCTGAAAGATAGTGGCCGTGAATGCGGGTCAGGATGCGGCGGATGGACTCGACCAGCGATCGCACCTCCAGCGTGCCGACAGTGGCCGAGGGCAGCATTGGCGTGAACAGAAAGTAGTTGCGGGGAGAAACCACAGTGACGTGGTAGTCTTCCGGGTTGATGTCTTTGAGGATGGCAACACTTCCCCAGCCCGTGCCCAGAATCACCAGGTGCGGCTTGTCTCTGTGGCGCTCCATCACCTCGCAGTCGTTGTCGTCTATGTAGACGTCGGCGATGGGCAGGTTCTTGGGGCCGCCGGTGCGGGGACTGAGGGCAAGCTTAGAGACGTTGATGTCGGCGAGCGTGTGTTCTTCCGAGTAGGTCGATGCATCGTAGAGAAAGAATCCGACGATGCCGATGCCCAGGACGGTCACTGTGGCGCCCAGTGCAGCGGCGGCATTCTGGGCGAGGGTCAGTAGCCGTGACTGTTTGCCGGGATGCGGCGGCGGTGGCGGCGGTGGTGGCGGTGGCGGTGGCGGTGGCGGTGGCGACTGCGACGGCGGCGGAGGAGTAGTTGTAGAAACCAATCGGCATTGGCCCGGCTGTAGCTGTGGCTGTGGGCGGGCATGGCGGTGTTTGTCGCTCCGGAGATGGCGTGCGTGGTAGTACTTGGAAAAGCTTGTCGGGGGCAGGGCGGGCGGTTTGGACAGCAGACGGCGCAGTCTTGGCACGGAGCTCGTCAGTCGCAGGGTTCCGTTGCCGATTGAAGTGGGAGGCATTGTAGACACACACACAGAGCAGGCAAGGCAGATGGATGGATGAGACAGGGTGAGTGAGCGAGGCTGGGGGCAATGTTGGAGATGTAGAGATATACGGCAGTGATGTACGGGAAACTGTGAGCTATGAGCTGTGAACTGTGAGCTGTGAACTGTGAGCTGTGAACTGTGAGCTGTGAACTGTGAGCTGTGAACTGTGAGCTGTGAACTGTGAGCTGTGAACTGTGAGCTGTGAACTGTGAGCTGTGAACTATGTACTATGTACCAAGTACTTCTATGTACCTCAGACGACGGAAACAACGGAATGTGACTTATGGAAGACGAAAGAAGAAGAGCCATGCATTCTGGCCCAGCGAAAGTGACCAGTCCGGCCCTTCCAGAGCAGAGCCAGCAGGGCGCCACCCGCTGAAGGGAGCAAGACACACACGCTGAAGCAGCGCCTGGGGTTCTGAAAGCAGCCCACTGAAACCGAGCCAGCGGCGGGCTAACCTGCCTGACAGTGGGCCAAAACGGCTTGCCGGTAGCTAGTCAGGCTTAGCTTCGGCTGCAGCGCACAAGCTTCGGCTGCAACAGCTGTGCAAGCAGCTGCAGTCGGAGCTGCACAGCTGCAGAGCTGCATTGGGCTTCCGGCCAATCAAAGCTAGTTCCCCAGCATACCGCGGGATTTTGACTTGATTCAATGTGTAAATGACGACTTGCAGTATATATGAGAATGTAAGTAGAAAGAAAGAAAAGAAACCCCAAAGGATAGCGTAGAAATACACCCGTCCGCCCAAACACCCAAAATGCAACGAATCAGGGCCGACAAAAAAAAGAAATGTACCGAAGTAACCCTAATACAGCAGTGCGTCGCGACGTTTGCAGCACTAGGGTTTGTTGTTCTTTTTTTTTTCTTCTTTTTTTCCTCAGCATCGAAAGTACCGAGCCTCAACCCACCGCTCCTCAATGTCAGGCACCATGCTGCATACAACAATGGCGATATCGGGGAATACCATGGATAACCGGCGAAGTCCCATGCGGCCAGCGGAGTACGCGACAAAAACAATCCTCTTCTGATCCACTCCGTGGTCAATGAGCACCTGGACTGCCATCAGAGCCGAGCCACCGCTGGCCATCTGCGTGTCGATGAGGAGGACGCTCTCGTGCTGCGACACGTCGTGCGGCATTTTGTAGTAGTGCAGTTCTGGCTCGCCGGTGCCCATGTTGGACTGCACCAGCATGCGGCCGAACTTGCAGTCGGGCATGACGCGCTTCATCGACGTTTCAAAGGCAGAGCCGCCGCGCAGCACGAGAACCGCGCTGACTTCGCCCTTGATCTCGAAGCCCTGGTAATGGCCGCCGTCGGGCGTTTCAATGTTCTTTTCAAGGAACCTGACCTTGTTGAGGGCCCTGGTTTGGGGGGTTAGGGGTTAGTACAGTGCTCGACAGCCAGGCTCATGACAAAAAAGGACCAACGTACTGCTCAATCAACAGACACGCGAGGCGGTCAAAGTAAAAGATAAAGTCCTCGGGGGACGTGTCAATGTCCTGGATAATCGTGTTCATGGCCACGAGTTGTTGTGTTTGGTCCAGGATTCTGACGTTGGGAGACAGCGGATACTGGTCGGCGTGCATCTCCAGCTGCTTGAGTGCAGCACGATGGTGGGTAGACTTTTCCACGAGCTTCTTTTCAATGTACTGGATCATCATGGCTGTGGACGAACAGAGAAGCGAAGCTGTCGTTAGCCGTCTGTCTACCCAAGACGCGGGAACGTGGGGGGGCGAGCAAGACTGGGTGGGTGTGGTTACATACTCATAGCAGCTTTGTTGTCGATGCCACGGGGCACGATGATATCAGCAACCTTTCTTTGCGGATCGACATACTTTTCAAAGTTGGGCTTGACAAAGCTAAACCATTGCTTGATGCAGCCGTCGATATCACGGCCACGTTCTTTGACGTCACGCAAGACTGGGGAGGGGGGCGAGAGCCGGGGTTAGCTGGGATAGGACAGGACAAGACAGGACAGGGAGACCTGAGACAAAGACAAAGGCAAGGGTGGACACTCACGTCGTCGAGACAGGCAAAGATCAAGATCTGCCTCGCAGAAAATCTAGCAAGCCAAAGAGAAAAGAGGAAGAGCAGTGGTCAGCATCTCGGGCCGAGTCGCCGTGCATGTATGGCAAATAGCGAGCGGCTTACCATCATGTCAAGAATCTCTCGCACGCGTGAATCATACAGGGCAAAAATGCCCTCTAGAACCAAGACATGTGGAGAGTAGATGGTGGTGGTCTCAGGGAGACGCTGGTGCTTCGAGAAGGAATACACGGGAATCTCAGTCCGCTTGCTACAATGATGCATTGTTATGTTAGCTGCCGCTGGCACCGTTGCCGTAGCCGTAGCCGTAGTCGTTGCCGTTGCCGTTGCAGTCACAGGTGCAGGTACAGGTACAGGTACAGGTATAGTCACAGTCACAGTTGACATTGACCTTGACATCGACATCGCCATCGACATCGACATTGACGCCAACGTCAACATCGTCGACATCGACACCAACACCAACGCCAACGCTAACGCCAACGTCAACAGCAGAGACTCCGTTTCAGACATTCTTCTCATCATGTCTTACCCGGCCTTCAGATCACGCAGCTTCTCGACAATGACCTCGAAGTCGATAGCCTAGTAGGAGTCAGTACACGCGTCTTGGCTGCGCAGAGAGGGGACTGCAGAAACAGACTGGGGCCTTACTTCGGGAGAGTCGAAATCGTATTCATTGCGAAAGGCCTTCTTGGACTGTTCTGGCGTCAACGGCTTGTAGAACGAGTCCATGGGCAGGATCACGACCCAGGGAAGGTTGAGTTTCTTAACAATGGCCTGTGAAAGCGTGGACTTGCCCGAGCCAGAGCTTCCCGCAATGCCGATGATGCTAACGTCCGCCCACGGAGGGGCGTACATGGTGCGCTTGACAATGGCGTCCTCGCTGTCGTCCATGGCTGTGATATCGTGAGAGTAGTGATGGTGGTGAGGTGACGAGGAGAAAAAAAAGGCTTCAGTGGAGAAATGTGAGAGAAAGAATGTGGAAAAAATCAAAAGAGGAATAAAGAAGGGAACTGTATATATAAAGAATACAAAGAGAGAAAAAAAAGGACTCAAGATCGTCAAAAGATCGCGCTGTGGTCTGACTGCCGCTGGAGAAAAAAAAATAGAAAAGGAAGCGAGCAGTACAACTCCAACTGCAGTGATAAAATTTGGCCGGCCGATGAAGATGTGGACGGTTATATGTATGCAGAGGATGGGCTGT
The DNA here is from genome assembly GCA_038407185.1 of Chalaropsis ovoidea. Classification (NCBI taxonomy): domain Eukaryota; kingdom Fungi; phylum Ascomycota; class Sordariomycetes; order Microascales; family Ceratocystidaceae; genus Chalaropsis; species Chalaropsis ovoidea. The sequence continues at coordinate 10,521 of JAXHKQ010000151.1, read as the reverse complement.
AGCTGGTGCCGCAAAGTATCTGTACTTGTGTTTGCACTGGTTCTTGTGCTTGTAGGCGTGCTTGCACTTGTACTTGTACTTGCCTGCACTTGTGCGGGAACGGGTTACGGCTGCGGAACCGAACACTAACGATGGCTGCAACAAGATATAAGGCTCAAAGCGGCATTGGCAGACAGGAGACAGCAGCAGCAGCAACAGACAGCAGACAAAAGACAGCAGACAGCAGACAACAGACAACAAACTTTATAGGCCAACAATCTATCAAGACAAAGCGTTGATTACACTTATCGCCGGCCAACAAAGCAACCCAGCGCAACCAACGACAATCGACAATCGACAATCGACAATCGACAATCGACAATCGACAATCAACGTTATCTATCGATTGCAGAGATCAATGAACCTTGCTCAAGATAATGACAAGGGGGGAGGGAGGGAGAAGCCGACATTGACATGCAGGCGGCAGGCCCTGTCAGTGGCGGGCAAAATAACTGGGCTGTCTGGCAGCTGGCAGCTGGTTGACAGCTGGCTGCAGTACAGTGCAGTGCAGGGAGCGGGGTGCGGCCCCAGTTTATGCTTGTATCCAGCATACCCTAGTAGGCAGTATTTGATAGAGCGATAAGGTGGGCTAAAGCCCTTGCCCCAGTAAAAAAAAATGATCGCCTTCAAAAGACGTCGCGCTTTCCCGCAGCCTTGCAAACTTTTCTTCCCTTCAATATTTTTTTCTTCATCATACAACAACCACATCGCCATCGTGTGATTTGAGCAGTCTCAACTTCCATTCTATTCATCTTTATCTCCTGGGTTTTGACTGCACTGCAAACCTGCCCGTCACACCGTGTTTAATTGCGACACCAGACGGACGGCTTTGTATCTCTCTCTCCCCATCAGAACAAGGCTGGCTGCTTTGCTTCTCCTCGAAAGTTCGAGACGAAGAAACTTGAGCTGAAATCATCATTACCACATCAAACTCATCATGTCAAAAGCTATGGAACAGCGCATCGATGCTTTCCAGCCCCCCAAAAGGTACGCATTCATCTCCCGTCTTTTCTCTCACCCTCTTCCTCTTCCCCCCGTCTTCTCTCCCACCCCTCCCTTTCCCCGGCAAAATGATGAGCAACAAATGGGAATCTCTCCAAGAAATTATCATGCGGATACAAACATTTAATAAGGTTGACTTCTGATATGCCACTCCAAACAATCCTTTTTTCTCCCACTCTCACTTCACCTCGTCTCTCCCAAGACTGTCAACTAACGCCACCTTGTGGTAGTGAAATCAATGCTCTGATACTGGATTATCTTACTCGAGAAGGCTATGCTGACGCGGCTGCCAAGTTCTGTCGCGAAGCGGACCTCAAACCTCAACAATCCATTGAAATGATACAAGAACGTCGAGACATCCAGCAAGCTATACATTCAGGCAATATCCACCAGGCTATAGAATCTTTGAACGATCTGGCCCCCGAGGTTAGTTTTCAACAATATCCCTTGCCTCCATGCACCCACCTCACTCTCCCCTTCCTCAAATGATTAGCTTAAGTTTTACATGCACCACGCAGAGGACCTCTTTTGGTCTGTGTTGAGAAACAAACCACTTTTTTTTATGATTTGGATTCCCCTACCTCCCCTCTTACTCACACCCGCCTTTTCTCCGGCCCAAGGACAATGTTGCTAACATGGACTCCAAAGATTCTTGACTGTAATGCCGACATCCACTTTTCACTTCTTCGCCTGCAGCTCATCGAGATGATCCGCGATTGTTCTAGCAAAAGTGATGATCCTGGATGCTTCCTTCCTGCTGTCCACTTTGCGCAACAGAACCTCGCCTCTCGCGCTGTCGAAGACCCTTCCCTGCTCAAAAGCCTCGAAAAGGCCATGTCCCTGATTGTTTTCCCCCAAGCCGAACTCACCACTGAACTTGCCACTCTTCTTGACCCCAAACTGCGTCAAGAAGTAGCTGACTCTGTAAACAAGGCTATCCTCCGCCACCAAGATGAACGGGGCGAGGCTGCCATCCGGTATCTGCTTAGTATGCGGACCTGGTCCCAATCCATGGCCCAGGACATGGACGTGAAGCTCCCAGAGAGTCTCCAGGCCGGACTGGACGTGAAATGATGTGTCTGCATGTCATGCTGTTTGATTTCTGTCTCTCTCTCTCTCTGTCGTATCCTCTCCTTTCCTTTCCCTACTTGCATCAAGCCCTTTGGCGACCGGAACCAGTCCAGTCTATTTCATGATACCCAAGAACAAACAATCCACGGCCCAAGCCGGCCTTGCGTTTCTTTTATATAATAAAGAACGTCACTCGTATACAAACACAATCCAGCATTCTGTTCTGTGAGCGCAAGCATGGGTCGTACCGTCAAGTACAGCCGTACAGCCAGGTAATGGTCGTGTTAAATACATGTACAGCTGTGCGGAGCTTCAGCCATCTATCTGCCTATTCTTCTGTATGTTGTCGTTTCTGTGTTGATGATGTGTTGTGATGCTGTTGTTCTGTGTGTTGGATGCCGACACTAGGGTCGGATGCCGTCTGGGTGTGGGCCGTCTGGGGGTGGTGGTCGGTCGGTCGGTCGGTCTCTCTCTCTCATCTTCTCTCCTACTTGGTGCGCACATGCTTCAGCTTGCCAGCGGAGTAGAGGAAGTTGTTGGAGTAGGACTTGGGCGTGATCTTGCGCTGCTGAGGTTCCTGGACAAAGTACTCGTAGCCCTGCTTATCGGCAAAGCGAATGGCATCTTCCTTGGACTCAAAGTTGATGCTGGTGCCCTGCATGGCGTCGGCAGACGACTGCCATCCCATGAGCGGGTTTTCCCAGCGGTGGCCCTTTCCGAGAACGTCCCAGTCCATGCGCCAGTGGTGGCTCTTCCACTCGCCCGATTGCGTGGCCGGCTTGGCCTCCTTGTAGATTCTGTGCGTGGGTGTGTGTGGTTAGACCGGATGTTATTTGCAAGCCGAAAGGTCGGCCACTCCGTTTCTCGGTGTGCTATGGGCGGCTGCGGGGCGACTCACCGGACCTGGCGGCCCTGGAGCTCGATTGGAGCGCCGGAGCTAATCGCCGCGGAGACGGGGATGTCCTCGTTGCCGGTCTGGATTCGCTTGGGGACGGGAGTAAAGGTGCTAGATGGCGGCAGCAGACAGGCCGGGTGGGGTTAGCGGACGGTTTAGTGCGGCGGCAGCGTGGATTCATTCTGCAGAGGGTCCAACATACGACGTTGCCCTGTCGGGCTCGATGGTGTAGTCGGGCTGGTTTGAGGCGGGGAGCGTGACGGGCTCGGGCGTGGTGGTGATGGACTTTTGCAGGCGGCGGGACGCGTGCGAAAAGGCCCGGCCGGGTGCGACGACTGTGCGCAGCACGCGGGCCGACGAGGTTCTTAGACCAGACATGGCGAGGGAGGCAAGTTTCACAAAGGATAATAAAGGGGGCGCCAGTAGCAATAACGGGCTCGGGACAAAATGAGCTCAAGATCGGTGTGGTCGTGATCCTTTTCCTGGAGTTCGTCTTGCTTACCTGAGTTTCTAGTGGAGGGAAAGAGTGGAGCCTAGAGACTCCGTTCGGCTGGCTTTTTTTGGGGCATTTCAAGCAAAAGGCTCTGATTGGCCGGATCGCAAGAACTATTATCCGAAGCCGAGCGGTTTTCGTTGACAGGGCTGGCAAGGCAAGGTTATCGGACGCTGGGGGAAAGGCAAAACACCAAGTTCTGCAAAGCTTCTCCAGCCAGTCTACCGACCCGTCCCGCCTATACAATTGCCAATTGGCTCAGCAGTCGGCATATCGAACGCTTCCCCACCGAGTCACCCTACTTTTTCTCTTCTTCCACAGCCGCAACAATGAGCTTCGCTACCAGACGGGCGCTGTCGACCCTCATCCCCCCCAAGGTGCGTCGTGGTTGATGGGGCTTGGCCCCTCGGAAGAACATCGCTATGATCCAAGACGCACGCAGGCTTCTAGGATGCGCAGGATGCTAACTGGTTGTACATAGGTCGCCTCCCCCAAGGTATGATTTGTCCCTTAGTGTTCCGGACCATGTCGCATGTACATGCGCGACTGCCCACCCCACGGCCCGGCCGGCTCTCACTCACACCCACCCCACCCGCTCCGTGCCGAGGAAGGACCGGCGTTCGGTACCCTGCCCTGCTCTCGGCATCTCCCTTTTTTCCGATGCTCCGGCCGATGCCACGACCGAATACTGCGCTACGGCCCTCTCTCTCTCTCGGGAAGCCCAGACGAGTCATCCGACCTGGCGACGACACATTCCCTGGACGACCACGGCGACACTCCACAACGCTCTCGGGCTGTAATTGCTGACTCAACTGGTCGGCGTACCACTTAGGCCCTGGGTGCCAACCCCGACGCTGTCAAGATGCAGCGTGTCGTCAACTTCTACGAGAAGCTCCCCCGTGGTGCTGCCCCCGAGCCTGTTGCCAAGGGCATTCTGGGCCGCTACCAGGCCAAGCACTTTGGCAAGAACGCCTCGGCTAAGCGTATGTTTTCCCAGCCAGCTGCGGCGGCTATCTACGAGAAGACTGAATGGCGGAGACGAACCGGCGGAGACAGAACGGCGGAGACTGGACGGCAGAAATATGATATATCGAGACGGGATACTGACACTCCAACGACGCAGCTATCATCCATGCCATTGGCCTGCTTCTGGTCATTGGCTACGCCCAGAACTACTACTTCCACCTCCGTAAGACTTTCCGGTCGCTGTGTTTGGCTGCGCGCATATGCTAACAGGACTCTATAGGCCACCACAAGAACAACGCTCACTAAGCGGAGGGATTGTCTTGATGTGTAATATGTACCGGGGAGATATACAGTCTCGGGTAGTGTACAAAAGCTAAAGTTATACCAATGCGTACGTCCTATTGGTGCACAGCGATGTTTTGTTTTCGTTTCTCGGTGTCAGGTGAAGCTAAGTGTTGGGTTTTATGTTGGTGTCCTGAAGTGTAGCAAACGGTGGCTTTGGGGGCATAACAAGGTCCAGTCTGGTTGTTGTCTGTTTGTGGGTGGGCTTTAGAAGCATGGAAAGGGGTGTCATAGAGTCTTGTATCGTGGAGACGAGCTAGGTTCGTGATGTGTGAGGAGGCTCAGTGGTAGGGTTAAGCTGACGATGGGGAACAAGGGGGGGGGAGGGTTAATGGGATGAAAAAAAAAAAGAAAAAAAAAGAAAAAAAGAAGAAAAAAAACAGAAAAAAGGCAGACGGCAGGCCAAGCGAAACATCAAACATCATATCAAATGGAAATGGACGGCGATAAAAGAAGAGAAACATGCGAACTATTAAGCGGGAAGAAGGACGGAAGTGAAGTACTTGTTTAGGCGTGTGCTACGTACAGAACAGAACAATTGGAGAGAATTCGTTGCTGGGACGTGAGCGATGAAGTCACGAAGTCACGAAGTCAGGCAGTCAGGCAGTGACGGCGGCAGTACATTGTATGGAGGTACTAGGTACTTGTTTGTACTTGGACTTGCCTGTACTTACTTGTACTCGCTTGTACTTGCTTGGACTCAAGTACTTGTGCTTGCATATTAGCAGTTAAAGGCTAAAGGCCACAGTCACGAGTCCTGTTCTTGGCTGGATTGGCAATAGCCCACCCAAACTCAGAAAAAAAACTCTGATATAGCAGCCGGGGGGGGTACTCACGAGTGCCTACACATACATGTACACATGTACTTCTGTGCAAACACATGTACCTATCGATACATGTACTTTTGTGTGTGGATTGCTCCAGTGCGTGTGCATACACATCAATGTCCCCTCCCCATCTTCTTCTTCATCCGAGACCCCTGGTTGCTCCCCTCTTCCCCCCAGAGCCAACCTGCTGTGACCTCTAAGTGTCCAGGCCGCCTGCATAAAGGAGGCAGAAAAAAAAAGAAAAAGAGAGCAGTGTAGCAAAAGAAAAGGCTGGTGAGATGGAGGTACTGGTACTTGGATACAAGGTACTAGGACGGGTGTTTGTTTTGAAAGTAGGGTTAGAGCGCCTGTAAATACAGCGCACGAAGCAGTGAGATAGAGCTAAGAATAGAGGCCAAGCATCAGTAAGATAGAGCCAAGCGCCTGTAGATACAGGGCAAGCAGCAGTGAGAAACAGCTAGACACCTGTAAATACAGGGCAGGCTGCACCCCAAAGACCCCCAAAATGCCCTGAAAGCAAAGCTCCCACCCCCCCCGCAAATCCCAGCTCACCCACAACCCACCAACCATACAAATAACCAAATACACCCACCCATAGATACATAACTACATCCATACATGTACACGCTTCCAGAATCGCCTGCCGACACGCACGACGCAAGACGCACTCCGCTCCGCCTCCGCTTCCGCCTTTGCCTCCGTACCGCTCCGCTCCGAATTAGATCGTCCTCGGTCGCTGCTTCGCCCTCTATTTACACTGCTGTGCAGATGATGGCCGCCACGACTCCTGCGACAAACAAGTCTGTCGATGTCGATGATTACAGTCGCGCCACCTCTAGCCAGGTACGTCATGTCATGCTTTTTTGTGACTATATTTTCTCTCTCTCTCTCTCTCTCTCTCTCTCTCTATTCCAGTCTTTCCCCTCCCTCGCTCTCACTAGCCGGGCTTCTTCTGTTCTGCTGTCGCCACTGCTCCCGCTTTCATTTTGCACCACCGCTTCTGCTGCCCCCAATCCCATCATCGCCTCAACGTTAATTTTCATGCAATGCAAATGCCCTGCTCGACTGCAGAACATGCTGCTAATCTGCCCTTACCACTATCCTCACAGGCTCCAGAGTCGGGCTTAAGCTCCAGCAACCAGCCCCCATCACTCGCCGATAGCGCCGCCGCCGCCGCCGTCGCAACAGACGACCAACAACAGCAGCGACAACAACAACATCAACAACAACAAGAAGACCACGATCGAGAACAGCTGCCTGCCACCCCCAAGCTGCCATCGCCGTCGCCATCGCCATCGGCAGACCCCCCCAAGCAGCCGTCGACCGGCACCAGCGTCACCGAAGGCTCCGACTCAGAGACCCTCAAGCAAGATGGAAAAAAGCCAGACCGAGCCTCTTCTATGAAGAAGGCCACCACCTTCAAGGCCGTCTCTGTCAACAAGACCTTCCTCGCCGCCAAGTCCGCCATGTCCGCCTCGCAACTCAAGGCCAACGAAAAGTCTGCTCCGTCTTCTGCCGCCTCAACACCGCCGACCACCTCCACCCTGCCCGCCAGCAGGCCTCGTCTGATTGCAAAGACCGGCGGCAGCGGCCCGCTGCCAAAGTTTGCCGGCGTCAATAGTGGCCGGTCGTCTGCCACGCCGGAGCCAGCCGGAGTCTGGAACAAGAACCCACGTTGGTCACCTCCTCCGCCCTGCCTTTTGTCCTCTGCCAGTCCTCTGCCAGTCCTCTGCCAGTCCTCTGCCAGTCCTCTGCCAGTCCTTTGCCAGTCTCTGCCAGTCCTCTGCAGCCCTCTGCCTGCCCTCCTGCTAACAGCCCCCCCCTCCCCATAGCACCGCCTGCCGCTGCTCCACCCATTGTAGCCGCCGCCACCCCCCCTGTCGATCACTCCAAACTCACCGATGAGGAGCTCAAGAAGCACGGCATCCATGTTGCCAGTCGCCTGCACACCGACGACAGCAAAGGAAGCCACAACGACTGGGCCGATATCACAGACGACGATGATGAATGGGCCGTTCCCGACTCCATCACCTGGACCGACGGAACCAAGACCACTCTACCCCCGGCCGACGAAGTCTTGCAATCACCCATCCCCCCGCCCGCAAGTCCGTTAACGTACCACGGGCAAACCCCCACAACCGCCTCCTCGCTCGCAAATTCTGGAAGACACTCCGCGCGGGCCTCGAGTGCGACGCCCTATACCCCCGGCGCCAGCAAGCCTGGCTTGATTCTGCGCAACACTGGCGAAAAGCCGTCGCTTGTCGCCAAGGCACCGCCCTCCGTCGCCCCTGCTAAATCTCCATGGGCCACCTTGCCTGCTGTCGATAGAGCATCGCCTGTTGTGCCATTCATGCCGTCCCCCCAACAAACCCATCGCAGTCTTCACAGCCAGCACTACCAAGGCTACAACACCAGCAGCAACCGAATGGGCCCGTCCCAGGACTCTTATCACTCTAGGAACTTCGACCCTTCCATGGACAGACGCAGCGGCGACTATGGCGGCCACCAGGACTACATGATGCAGCGCTCTCGCCAGACGAGCTCGCAGGACTACAAACACTCTTCTGGCTATCCTCCCCGTCAAATGCCCAATGATGGCCCATACAGCCGCAGCCGCAGTGGCTCATCCAATATGGGTCACGGCCCCGATCGTTTCCACCACATGAACGCCCTATCCCCTACATCCAGCTACCATAATCCCGAACCCGCTCACCACGATCGATATGCCCCCCGCCGGCCATCATTCAACAACGGCCCACCTCCCTTCAACCACGGACGCCAGCACGGATTTGTCCCTGCCCGCTCTGCATCTGGCGACTATGCTAGCACTAATGGATCTGCTATTCAAGACGCTGCTGGCGTGCCGCCGACAGGCAACGACCCTCACAACGGCCCCATGAGCACTATTTCTTCGAGCTCCGAGAGTGCCCGTCCTGGTGAAGGGAACCCGACGCAAACCCTACGGCCAACAACAATGCTCCGGGCACCCCACACTCACACGACCGAAGCCGACAATGCCGTTGCACCGCCTGCTGAAATTCCCGAGGAAGAAACAGCCGAGTTCCAGAAGAAGCTCATGCGCGAAAGAGCGGAAGAGGCTATGCGCCGTCGCCAGGAAGAAGAGCGCCGCGAGGAAGCTGCGAAACAAGAACGCCTGCGACTGAAGCTCGAGGCTTTGGGCCCTGCCCCCGAAAGACAGAGCGCTAAAAAGCAAACTCCTTTAACCTCCTCCGCCCAGCCTTCGACGGCAGACTCGGCAACAACCGTTCAAGTCCCGGTGGCTCTTCAGGCTCGTTTGAAAGATCAGTCAACACCTGACAGCAGTAACCCCAAGGAATCATATCTCCCCGCCGTGTCTCCAGAACAGCCCTTGGCCAGCGCTATGGCTGACAAGGCAGCGCCCAATGCCTCAAACACTGCTTCGCCTGATACCTCGAAGCAAACACGTGTTTGGGAGTCATCAGGAGCGCCTCCACCTCACGCCCAAATCGCCGGACCCCCTCCTTCTAGAGATCTTGGAACCGCGAGTTGGGGCTCTGGTAGCGTACAGCCTCCCCGCAATGTCTGGGGCGCCCCCAATAACGACCGTGGCCTCGGCAATGGGACTTTTGTTACTGACATGTCTGGCCTCGCTTCTGTTCCTCCCAACAAGCCTACCAATGTCCCCGGCCCTATCGGCCCCCCAAGTGGCTCGTCCGCAGCTCGTGCTACCCCCTCCGTTTGGAACACAGCTGCCTCCGAGTCCGAGGGTCGTAGCATCAGAGAAAGCCGGTCAAGTAGCAAGATCCAAGCCATCGAGAAGCCTGCGACTATAAACGTCGACCATCCCTCCGCGATCCTCAAGCCGGCCTGGCGCAACACCACCGAGCCAGAGACCGCGTGCGACTTTAAGCCGGCCTCGTCTGAATCCCCCGCAGGGCCTGTTCAGCCGCGGCCATCCAGATTCTTCCCAACCCGGGATTCTCAACCCGCCCAGTCCTCACTGCATTCCGCCATTTCTGCTTCTGGCACCACCTCTGCTACCACTGGTGCCGCTGCCGAGCAAATGGACATGCGGACTAAGTCACCATCACCGCCCCCTCCTATTGCTGAGGATCACCCTGTATACGATGGCAACCCTTCGCACCCTATGGTATCTCTGCCCAAGCCCCAGCCTGTAGTCAAACTGCCTCCTGCCCTTGACGGATCAACACTGCCATCTGGAAGAACATTTGCTGGTCCCCCATCTGCTTCAGGCCACTGGCAGGACAAGATCAACAATCTCCTCAGCGGCCACAAACCCCAGCAACCCCGCCGCGATTCTCTTGATCTTGGTTCTCCTCAGGCTCACCACTCCCGGCCCGTCTCCCGTAGCGGGCCTGGCCACGCAGTCCATAGCAGCTTCACAGGACATCTGCCGCAGATCATGGAGCTGCCTACCACAATGCCCATGTCAACCGAGTGCTTTGAAGAGCCCGAGATGGGCTCCCTACCCTCTATACACATACCCAAGGATGCACCCGAGGCGGCCTGGAATCCCGCCACGCCGCAAACAAAGCCTCTTCCGCGCCGCTTTGCCATCCTCCACAACACATCGTCGGTTGACCCCGACTTCTACGAACCGTCTGGCCAGATTAGAATCAACATGGCCGGAATGCCCGACCCTCGATTCGTATTCCATGCTAGCGCCAGGAGCTCCCGTACGCAGAGCCGAGGATCTGGCGGCCCAGGACGGTCCCGCAGAGGAAACAACCGCGGCGCGCGCCAGGAGCCTGGCCAGTCCACTACCGCTGCCGGCACTACATCCACCGGCACTGCCTCAGCGTCTACCACCACGACCGCGACCACTGGGGCTGCTGCGGCTGCTGCGGCTGTTGCATCTGCTTCGTCCAAACCACAGCCCTCGT